>JAGDQP010004105.1:0-68688 GCA_022664845.1 Lepisma saccharinum | reverse complement strand
TGTTTTTTCCCTTACCCAGTCTGTGCGATCTGTCTATATCGAACGGATTCAGTTCAATTTGAAGCTTCTCTTTAACAAAGGCTTTAACCAATCTTTCACAGTCCTCCCAAGATTCATTTTGACCTTCCTCAATATTATAGAAAATTAGATTGTTTCTGCGCGAGAAATTTTCAAGTTTATCAATCAGTCTATTATTAGTTTCTAATTGATTTTTAAGTTCTATATTTTCTTGCCTTACTATTTTTAATTCACCAGCCAAGTCGTCTAAGCGTTTGCCCAACTCATTTGTTGTTGTACATAAGTTTGATATTTTTCTGTCCATGACATCGAGTTTAGAAATAACATCCTCTAGTGTGACAGGACCCGGATTTAACTCTATATTACCGATTACCAACAATATGGCAAGTACTAGTCCCACGAAGTATAAACTTTCCGTTGAGACAATTCGTTCACACTGCTTGCGGGGACACTTTAGTCGCACTCTCCCACACCACAAGCCTATTCTCACACGCCAAGTTTGGGTATCTGTCCCCATGTTGTCACAGTTCACTACGTTCATGAGCTTCCCGCACACACAACCTCTCTCAAGGACGACTAAACTGAAACTGTGACAATAATAATAGTTGTTGTAGTATATTCGTATCACATAAACTACCAGATGTATTTGCTCATGTTTGTGGACATCTCGGTCAATGTTTGCTCTTTTTAAACTGTGAATTTCGAAGAATGTACTACAGAGTATAAAAGAACAATTTTGAAGGTACTAGTTTAAGATTTTGGTAATGAAACAGTTTTACTATAATTAGAGATTAATTCCTTGTGGTTTTTTTTCACCAGGAAAAAGAAGTTTAATGATTGTTTCGGT
Source organism: Lepisma saccharinum (assembly GCA_022664845.1). NCBI lineage: Eukaryota > Metazoa > Arthropoda > Insecta > Zygentoma > Lepismatidae > Lepisma > Lepisma saccharinum. The sequence continues at coordinate 67,823 of JAGDQP010004105.1, read as the reverse complement.
TTAGCTTGCATTTCTGTCAGCAAATCATCGTATAGACCAATGTTAGATACTAACGAACAACCATGATAATCTTTTGAATCAAATTCAACGATCTGTTTAGATGTTGGTTGGTAAAAATTAACTGTACTTAATTATTTTGGGCGTAGATTTTTAAACTATAAAATATGAGTTGAAAGAAAGCGATGTCTTGTTTACATGTAGATAAGATATTTTTGAAAAACAAAAACATGTTCAAGAGTATTTTACTTTCAGATTTGAATAACCTACTCACTGATACAGATAATGCAAAACCTGAGACTGTGCTAAGAATCTTCAGAGTAATTAGTAATAATGTTAAGGTTGTTCTCTGATGCGTTGCTGACGGTTTAACGATAACAAAAATTCTTTTGAAACCATCGTTTAATGTAATGGGATGAGCCGTTTGTGTTTCATTCTTATGAAGCAATTCTTGTTGTGCATTCAGAAATAGTTCATGCATATTGAAATCAAGGCTAAATTATTTAGTGATGTCTTTATTAATCCTCCCGGCAAAGTAAAAGTGTGTTTTTGTTTTCCACATCAAATGTTATTTCATTATAACAACATCTGCATTACTTTTTCTATGTGATTATTTCCAACTTGAATATCAATTTCCTTTCTACAACTATTCGAAGAAATATTATCTATATTATGTTACATCTTGCTTAACTAAACTAGACTAGGCTGACCAAATATCATTTTTAAAAAATGGGATATTTTTTTGTAATTTATAGTTGTTCTATTTTACGACCTATGTCCCGTTCAGCACACTATGCGCTGTCATGCATATATGCAGCTTACTTAGGATTTCATATTTTGTATACATCTGAACCTTAACCTGGTAGTTTACTTGGAATTCGGATCTGAATCACGACAACTAAGATTCTCAAAAATCTTTTCTCTGGATTTTAGACTAAATTCGAGAAAATCCCGATTCTCCGGGACCTTTGGTCACTTTAAATTTTACAAAATTATTGCCTTACCTAAATGATATAATAGAAATAGAAAATAAATACATAAATATAATTTTTATTAAACTATTACCCCAAATTGCAGGAGGTGGTTATTGAAATCAGCAACTTAAAGAAGTACCTTAAACAGAGCTTAACCTAAATGTTATGATTGAGAAGTGGTATTTGCAGTTGGAAGTTTATTAAGATGAAAATAATTTTTGGTTTTAGACAAGTAAATTAGTCCCATCTCAACAGAAATTACCAATTATTAACTTTGTTGAAATACATACGCTTCGATCATCGTTGATTATGATTTCTCAAGGTAAGACATTTATTGTTCAGATAATATTTAACTTGTCACGATGGCGTCATAACTTCGGGTATCTATAACTCCATAATTACGAATTTATCGAAATTACTTGATGTCGTTTTCTTCTTAATTTCATGAGATAAATCACATTCCTAAATGTATCGCCGTATTCTTCTGATACAGTGTGCCAATATATCAATGTGTGACTGGTTATACTGTTGTTTATTCCACAGTCGTATCCTCCCCTTACCCTATTGGAGGCCTATACTATATTGGGGGTAGTTAACAACTACCTAATTATGCAGAAAATGACATCGCGAGATCTTGATTTTCTGTAAATTTTACTGTCAAGTGCCTCTCCATTTCAGTTTTCATAGGATAAAAGGAGCGCCGTTATTATTCTTGCACATGTACACAAAATCATCTAAAATAAGATACAATGTTGAATGTGTACATGGGTGTTATATGATCAGTCCATGATAGGAAATGCATGCTGCCCTAAAATCAAGAGATCTCGGCTTTTATACACAGGACACAAGAAGTTTTGAGACCGACACTAAACAGTGTTTCTCGTCTTCAGAATGTTATCTTCATCCACTGGAAGGCAATAACAAATTAGCAACTGTTCACCTTGTCAACAAACCTTCAGACCACAATCATATTTCAAGCAGAAAACTTATCATCATAATCATTATATGAATGTTAGAGAGACCACTGTAACATCTATCATGAGAGTTGGATGAGAAACAAAGACGTTAAAAGAAGTAAGGATCAATACTTCTTGTAAATATATTATGGCGTAAATGTAAACAATAACGGCAATGCACCCTGATGTTTGAATTCTTTATCCTCTATTGCGCCCACTACAAGCTCTTCTACAAGATCCGAAATGACTACACCACGCTATTGAAAGATAATGGCTGAACAAGAAAATAAAACAAACGATTACATACGCAAAAGTGTCACAGCCACTGTCACTCACTACGTGCTTTTAGCGCCATTGCCCATAATGAATTTCCCCTAAAATAAGCCCCATGGTCTTCTTATCAGCTAATAGATATTTCCACGAAATAACAAGGAAAACTAATATATAATTTCTTCCTCAAAGGAATTTCCAAACAAATACTTCCTATCGATTCATTTTTCTATTCTCTTGAACATTGATTCTTCACAACGCCAAATAAAATACTATTTTAACAAACTTGATAGAAGTACCAGTATTCTAAACCATTAGCGATCAGCGTAGTACTTGAATGAATGAGAAAGAGAGGATTCAAACAGATGACATATTAATTTACTCCGTGAAAAACGATGATTTCAAAGTATCAAATTTAAATACAGAGTTTCCATATCAATAATTGTCTTGGAGTTCAAAACCAAAAGGAAGCATAATTGTATATTCTCTCTCTTCCGATAAACACTCACACACTAACTCACCTTTAAATTATATCAAACCTGCCCTTACTGTTCTATACAAAGTATTCAAAAGATATTAAGTTAATCCGCTGGTCAACGTGATTTAATTTCATCAGTTTCAAATGATACTAGTAGCGTAGTTTAATCTTTAGATTAATTTCAACCACACGTTGTCAAAAGGATTCGAATTGTTTTTCAATTCATCAAACAAAGAAATCAAATTATTTGCTAAATTACTGATAACTAAAGATAATTCGGTTTCAGCTTTGACACTTGGGAAAATTTCAAAACTCCAAATATTCGCGAAGAACATACTCTACAAATTTAGCGAACAAGAAACAACTTCGATTTCTTCTAATTATAATTGCACCAATTATCCAATTTCACGATTTTTTTTACAGTCAAAGTTTCCTTTTAAAACAATTACTTTCTTAAGTTATGCAAGGTATCTCCAATTCTCTCTACATGCATTAGTCTAGATAAAAACGAAGAATTAACACGATTACTTTTTATTAACAGAGATTTAAGAAGCAAGACAATTTCAAAAAAAGGTGACCAAAAAACTTGACGTTCTCTTACACGTTACTTCCGAATTACGCAATTTAAAGAAAACGAATCTACTATTCGTGTCTGACTTACATTGTTTATATACTTAACTTCCACAAGATTTAGTATCGAATGGAAACAAATTACTACTAATTAAAGAACTTGACCTTTAACAAAGCTTCACATTATAAGCTCCTATTATAATTTCTTAATTTTCTTCTTAATTACTTAATTTACATATGATTTAAGTAGCTAATTCAAAGTAGTTTCCGGGTTAGAGTTACTGGTCTCCCACCAGGTGGCAGATAACAGATTACCAACAAGATATGGTGGATCCCTGAAATATTCCGGGGCGGACAAAAACCAGTTCTGCTTATTCGCAGTTAGTAGCGGGATCTTAAAATACTAGGGGAAGATAACACCGAACATATACAGGGGGTTCCGTAATTGCTATGACAGCGTTTGGGAGTTGAAATTAGACATAAAAACAAACAAAATACTATATAGACACAAATTGCAAAGCGGCGTCCTTTACGAGTTATGGGCGTGGGAAATTTGGCTGCACGGAAATTGAGACGCTATAGCACAAAGACGAATGGCCGTGACACAGGCGGCGCGGAATTTCATAAAGGAAGTCATATTCGTTGTATCCAAAAATATCAAAATCAAAACTCCAGAGCAATTGCGCAAGGGATTCTCCAAAGGAAGTGAGTGATTTCCGCTTATGTTTGCAAATAAAGATCGGTGAAAACGAGCTGGAAAGGAAAGAGTATGTAATATTAAAGTAGAATTTGTGTGTGCCACTTCGATAGTGCAAACAGAATCAAAGATATGGAGAATTCTGTGGTTGCGATAAGTGGTTGCATAACTACTAGTAAACAAGTTGCAAGTGTATAAGGTTTTTGAAACGTCACATGAATGATAGTTGGTTTGCTGAGGGTTCTACGTACATGTGAAACACGCAAAAGCAGTACAAAAGGTAGTCTTATTATTGATCTGTGGGAGTAACAAATGATACTAGTAATATTAAGCCGAGAATCATTGTGCAAAATGTGACTGGACTCTATTCATGTTACATAATAATCAAAGTTTGTTAACAAACCACCCTGGGTTGCTCGGAAAACAACTGGCATCCATTCAAACCATGCAGCTAAACTCTTGGCTTGCTGCAACTCTACTGGGTGTACCTGAAACACATTTACAGTAGACTGTCCTAAGTACATACTATGGAAAAAAAGTCGCACATATCATTCACGACAGGCATGTGGTATTTGTGTTTGCGATGTAGGCTATCTACATTATCAGAGAACGTCATTGAATGACATGCAAAATGAATGAAGCACTTTGTGTGTCTGCCTGCCACGCGGTATGTGTGTCCGAACCCTACTGCGACCGAACATCGTGACGGAAAGTTCCCTTGTGTAAGTCATTCTCACCAGACAAATGCTGAGATACCTTCTGTAAGGCCAGGGCCGTTGCTTTCCAAATCGTGGGCTCTTATCTATCCCGACCGGAGCTTCAGATACGTAATGGCCATAAATAACAAATACAGTAGTATGTAGTTTCGAAGTGTGTTTCTGGTTCCGAGAGTGTGCCTAGGGTATGACCGAACGCAATTGGTAAATCCCGAGTTCAAAGAACGAGTGAAGAGGGCCAAGACAGAAGGCGGTTTTGTACAATTTTGAAACGAATGTCGAAGCTTGAGATATGCCACTCATTGTTGCACGTTTCCCCTGTGGTTATTGGTAACGCTCGCTTCCGTCTAACAAAGGGATCCCGGGTTAAATTCCCGGTGGGGACACATGTGGGTCGGAACCCACGTAAAGCTGTAGGTCCGGTCCTTAGAAGCTCTTTAGCTCGTTCAGGACGTTAATAACAATTCATGTACGCAAGCAATGTGTCACATGTGCAGATCGTGGAAGACATTAATATGAATGCATGAAGTATTGGTATATTTCTATTTATGAATGCTTGTCGACCGGAAACAACATGATGGCACAATGAAGATTGAACGATACGAGCCTTATCATTCAAGGTTGTCACAGGACACGCAGTAATCATCACCAGCTGAACCAAAACCACAATTTGCCATTTTTGTTGTTCATAGTGGAATGTGTGTGTGTTCGACGTAACATATTCGAGAAAAGAAGCAGACAATACAACACTTTTGTGCAATGCAGGAAGAAAAGTAAATTTGTAGGAATAACGTGTATAATAAACAGTTCGTACCGGTTTTACCTTCCGAGTGCTTCACATGTCCAATCCCGGTTCTGACTTCGTATCCCATTTTACCAGAATGTATATCTATCAACAGGCGCAGCAAATTGGTTCAACAAAAACAAGCATTTTCACATGGCTTTCCAACTGGCGTGTATGATGTTCACGCTGCGAACCCCTACACATAACGTGACGTACACCTATCAGTACAATCTTCTCCGGCGTACAACAGTTTGCTTTGTGTTCGAGGCCAGAGAACAGTCTCTCGTGATCTGATCGTGCAGTTTAATGCAATGGCCGAGTTCACGTTTGATGAGTGTGCAGAAATGCTATTAATTTATGGCGAAGCTCATCGTCATGGAAGGTGTGCGCATCTTCTTTACGCCGAGCGCTTTCCACATCGTCGGGTACCGTCACGTACTATCTTTGCCAGACTAGAACGTCGGCTTAGGGTGAAAGGTACCTTCACCGTCAACAGAATCGACTGTGGTGCTCCGAGACGCGTGCGAACCCCGCAGTTTGAAGAGGATGTGCTTCGACGAGTGGAACGGGATCCTTTGACGAGCACCCGACGCATGGCAGGTGACTTGAGGGGAAGCAGTACCACTGTTTGGAGGGTTCTCCACCAAGAACAATTGCATCCATACCATATTGTGCAAGTCCCAAGTCTTGGTCCAGCCGATTTTGCGCCACGTGTAGACTTCTGTCAGTGGATACTCCAGTTCTGTGCAGAGGATCCTGCATTTCTTTAACTGATACTCTTCACTGACGAGGCGACCTTCTCTAGGAATGGTTTGTTTAACTGTCATAATAGCCACATGTCGGCAGTCGAAAATCCTCATGGTGTTCGAGAGCGGGCATTTCAGGAATGATTCACTGTGAACGTATGGGCAGGCATCATAAAAGGACGATTAATTGGACCATATCTTCTTCCAGCACGTCTCATCGGTGCCAACTACTTAATCTTTTTACAGGAAATACTGCCGGAGTTACTGCAAGACATTCCTCTTGGAATTCGATAACACATGTGGTTTCAACACGACGGTGCGCCTCCCCTTTTCACACGGGCTGTCCTAGATCATTTAAACACTTCCTTTGGACAACAATGGATTGGTTGTGGTGGTCCAAGAGCATGGTCACCACGCTCGCCTGACCTGACGCCACTGGATTTCTTTCTGTGGTGTCGCATTAGATGTTGGTGTATGAGACCCCGGTAAAGTCGGAGGAAGATCTCGTGGCACGCATTGCAGCTGCGGCTGAGGAAATCCGACACATGCCAGCCGTTTTCGATCGCGTCTATGCGAACATATCGTCGGTGCGAGGCATGCATCGCTGTTCGTGGGCGTTCCTTCCAGCAGCTCTTGCAGTACATGTCGCTTCATGCAATGGACTCCCCACATGCGTCAGTTGGATCGTCACAATGAGTACTGTTCGGTTCGAACTTGGTAAGTGGTACGTACTGACCTAGTGACCAGTGTTTCCTTTATGAGTGTTCAGAGTATCTTTTATTGGAAACATACTTGTTTTGTGAATTTGTCACACGGACCCCTAATGTCCGCCGCAGGTTCTCGCAGTGGTGGTTGCTTGTGCAAAGAGGACATGATTGCGTGGTACGGTTCGTTTCCTAATTTTGTTGTCCTTTCTATTCGAATGCGTAATGATCTACAGACTATTTTTGTTAGTTCATAGCTTCAGCATACGTTTCTAGGACTCACGAATACACGGTGAAAAGTCCTTCAGACCTCCTTACTTCCCTTCACCTATCACTGCAGTTTTGTGGTAGTGCAAACGTTGAAACAACGTATGTCATTTCTACTGTAGGGTGCAGAAGGTACCAGGACAATCTACGAGTTGTAGACGACAGGTTAGACGACAAAGTAATACAGGCAGTAGAACATACTATTTTGTGGGTTCAGTAACAACGTGTTACCAAAATGACTCCGTACGTGTGTGTGATAATACAAATGGAGAGCGCAACGTTGTATGAATTGATAACACATTAATCTATCTTTCTGGTATGGTTGAAACTTATTTACTGGTAGTTATGCAACAACTCATAGCAACCACAGAATTCTCCATATCTTTGATTCTGTTTGCACTATCGAAGTGGCACACACAAATTCTACTTTAATATTACATACTCTTTCCTTTCCAGCTCATTTTCACCGATCTTTATTTGCAAACATAAGCGGGAATCTCTCACTTCCTTTGGGGAATCAGTTGCGCAATTGCTCTGGAGTTTTGATTTTGATATTTTTGGATACAACGAATATGACTTCCTTTATGAAATTCCAAGGCCGCCTGTGTCGCGGCCATTCGTCTTTGTGCTATAGCGTCTCAAATTCCGTTCCGCCAAATTTCCCACGCCCATAACTCGTAAAGGACGCCGCTTTGCGATTTATGTCAATATAGTTTTTTTTTTTTTATGTCTACTTTCAACTCCGAAACGCTGTCATAGGAATTACGGAACACCCTGTATATCATGGTGAAGGGAGGAATCTTCAGCATTACCACATTGAGGCTGAGAATAAATGACATCGGAAAGGTTCAGAGATCGACAGAAGACGACATATTGAAAGTCTTCTTTATTATGAGGTCGTAGAAGTGATAACTCTACACCACAAAAGCATGTCAAGAAATAGTAACATATGTTTCGTTCATTGACTCTCCTGGGGTAAATAATCCGGAGATAAACTAGTCCCTTATTCGGATCTACGGTCGTGGACTGCTTCAGGGGACTCCAAGGACAGGATTAAGAACGATCATAGAATACTAACGTCGAAAGTACGAACGTTATAAAAAAAACGTTCGCTCGTCGGTGGTGGTACAGAGAAGTACTAGCTGGACATATTAGCGATAGAAGAAGCCAGGTGGGAGGGTCAAGATAGCATCCGACAGAGCAACTACACTTCTATTACGGGGGAACATAGTCTCACAATTTCGGAACAGGATTCCGAATTAAGAACAGTATCCTTCCGGCTATTCAAAATATAAATTACGTAAACGAGAGACTCTATGATCCGACCGAGGTGGCTAATGATAACGTCAAAGATACATTTTATCAGGTACTAGAAAGGCTGTTTGACCGATTACCAAAGTACAATACGAAAATTGTATTATATGATTTCAGTGCTAAGGTAGGAAGGGAGTATAACTATAGACCTACTACAGGCAAATGTAACCTTCACGAAGTCACCAACAACATCGGAGAAGGACTGATGTCGAAAAACGAACTTTCGCGATGAAAATTCGGAATAAACTTTCGCGATGTCGAAAAAACTGCTAGTAAAGAGCACGTACTTAAAACACACATATACATGGATATCTCCGGACGGTAAAACTCACAACCAGATCGATCACGTATTAGTAAGTAGAAGAAGTCTCACTAACATAATGGACGTTAGGTTCTACAGAAGAGCGGAAGGTGACAGCGACCATCAGTTAGTGATTACAAAAGTGAGGGGGATAGTTATGCATGGCGAACAGAGAAGGCAAATTATCAAAACAACTTGTATTTGAAGTTAACAATTAGATTATCCGAGCTCAAGAGCAGACTACCAATCTGAAATCTCAAATAGGATCGAAATCTTAGCCGACTTGAGTAGTAATAAAGATATTAATAATGAAAATGATGTTAGTATTATGTGGAAGGCAATTCGTGATATAGTGAAAAGCTCAGCGAAGGAAAGTTTAGGTGAGAAGAAACAGCAAAACAACAACCTTAGTTTAATGAAGAATGCCTTAAGCTTCATGATGAACAAAAAGAAGCAAGGCAACGATGACTAAGTAATAAAAGCGAAGAGAGTACAGTAACGGGAAACGCAACGGCACACATGGGTTCAGAAACAAAAGCTAGAATATCTGACGGAGAAGATTCAGAGATAGAGGAAAACGGGAAGACAGATGACATACGCGATATGTATAAAAGGTTATAATCCTAGATTAGGGACGATTAAAAATGAAGGCGGACAACTGCTAGCGGATCTGACTAAATTTATCGATGTGTGGAAAAAATATTTTGACAAACTTCTTAATGTACACAACGGAGAAAGACAGAAAATATAGATTCTGTATAGCACAACACTGGATACCCGAGCCTAGCTAAATCGAGGTGGAAATGTTGCTAAAGAAAACAACTTAATTAATGGTAATAGAGAATATTCCAGCGGAGTAAATTAAAACGGGAAGAAAGGCACTAATGAAGGATCTGCACAGATTGATAAGTGTTAATAGAGAAAGAAGGAGCTTCCAAAGGAATGTAAACATTAATAATAGTCCCGGTTTATAAAAAAAAGTGATAAATCGGACTCTAATGATTACCGCGGAATCCCATTACTCCGAACATGTTACAAATTATTGACATTAGGCTAACTTACCTAACCGTATACGTAGATGCAATAATTGGAGATCACCAATGCAGATTTAGAAGAAATTGATTCTAAGGACAAATCTTCCAAATGAAATGGGAATACATTGGGAGGGTTTACCAGTTATTTATTCACTTTAAGAAACCATATGACTCTATCAAAAAATAAAAATAAACAATATCCTTGTGCAATTTGAAAATCGAAAAAGAAAAAAAACTTGTTCAGCTAGTGAAGATGTGTCTCAACGACTCCACAAGCAGATAACGGATGTGTAATAATATGTCAGATAGTTTCGAGATTCGCAGCGGATTGAAACAATGCGATGCATTGTCACCATTACTGTTTAACTTTCCGTTAGAATATACGATACATAAAATAGTAGAGGAAAAGATGGGACTAACGTTGAATGGCTTGAATCAACTGCTCGTAACTCGGAAAATGTAGATTTAACAGGGGACGATATAGATGCACTACAAAGTAACACCGATGTCCTAGTAGAAACGTGTGATGGAATAAGTCTACAGGTAAGCATAGATAAAAACAAAATACATCATATCAAGCCGTAACACAGGGAATAACGAAAACAGATACACAACAATTAAGAATGAGAACATAGAGAAAGCAAACTAATGTAAATACTTTGGAACATACCTAGCAAACAAACATGAAGTCACGGAAGCAATAAAAGGTCGCTTAGCATCAGGAAACGCATGATTCTATTCAGTCCAGAAACTAATAACCTCGAGATTAATATCAAGTAAGTTGAAATTGAATGCAGAACGGTTAATCTGCCGGTAATATTTATTGTTGCGAAAGATTGAGTACGACCCTAACAGATGGACATAAACTACGAATGATTGAAAACAACGTTTTGAGAAAGATATACGGGCAGAAACGGGAGGAGTTGACTGGAGAATGGAGAAGACTGCATAATAAAAAAACTTTGCAGACTTTACGACCCACTCGATATTGTAAGAGAATGAAATTGCAACGACTAAAGTTGGCAGGTCATGTATGTCAGATGGGAGAGAAACGAAGATTGTATTCTATTTTGGTTGGTAAACCGGTGGAAAAGAGGCCGTTAGGAAGAACAAGATGACGTTGAGAGGACATTATTAGAAGGCATTTTCGAGAACTAGGTGTTTGTGGTGGAAACTGGCTTGATCTTGATCAGGATAGAATTATTTGGAGATAGTTTGTTAGTGCGGGCGATGAACTGGCGAGTTCCCTAAGCCACGGAGTAAGTAAGTAATTCAAACGTAATATAATTAGAAGCGTTGACTCAAGCTTACTGCTATTAGATCCATTCTACGCAATTTCTACATCACGTTCACTATTTATAGCAACTTTAAGAAATAAAAAAGTAATTAGCATTCTCACCTTAAGGAAAGAAACTCAACACGATAATCATTCACTTAATGAATTAGCACAAGTCATATTAATATGAGACTGGAAGCGTCACATTAATTTAGAACTTTACTTGCTACCTTGTATCGTTTTTAAATCACATGGTTTTAAAGGCACAATATTAATAAAACTGTTTTACGTAATCCACTTTAGGCTTTAGCTATAAACCATTCCTCTTTTCAAACTGAATGAGAAAAATGAAACGATATTCTCGGGGATATCCGTGGCACCTTAAAAAAATTCAGACATGATCTATTCCGCTGGCGATACGTACAGACAAAAACAGGAAAGCAGTCACGCGAAGCGAGAAAATTCAATTCAGAACGAACTACGTCATCCGAGTCAACTCGACTAGATTTTCCTTTCTTCCTATACTATGACGCCATTTTGTAAACAAAAAATTTTGGTGCAACAAAAATTAAAGTATGAATTTTCCTAGTAAACATTACAATCCTTAGACTAACACAAAATACCAATTTGTATATGCAATAAATGATCGTCTTACTGGAGACAACAAGCAGTTCTTCAGTTTCTGAAAGCTACTCCGTGAAAGGGAAATATTCATTTTGGGCCTGACAGGGGCGTAAGAGTTTTCTTTGCCGGGGAGCCAGAGGGACCATACGTGTATCCCCGCACCTGATCCTTCAGGATATTTTTTTCTTATTCCTTATGGTATAAATAAAATTTATATGTATGTATAAAAAATAAAACTAACCTTAGACCAAAATAGTAACCTTTTTTGGTAGAAAATGATCAAAAGCGTAGATTTTACAATTATTTCTATGGCTATTACACGTTCACACCCTCATCGTTCAGGACCAATTTTTCTTATTGCCTATAATCTAAATAACATGTGTGGCAAATTTCCCTCCAAAACTTTGCTTTACACGAAAATGGTGGCAATTTTGGTCTAAAATTTCCCAAATGTCTTTCATTTTTTATTATTTCCTAAAAGCCATTGAGTTGAGTGAAAAAATATTCAAACTCACTCAAACTTCAACATCCGGGCGTAAGCCATAGTCTTACTGCCCATACAATTCATTTTATCTTTATCTTAAACTTCAAAATCCTCACTGTGTTACTTGTTTTGGCAAAATTGAATGGTAATTATACGATTGCGCCAGTGAAAATTCGTGGCCTGAAGTTCCAAAAAAAGGGGAAGTGATCAATGAAAGTTTAAAAAGTATATCATTTGGGGTATCAAATGAAAGGATTTTGTCCAATGAATATTATTATTTTTTTTTTTTTCACAAAATGATTTTAGAAATTCCAAATTTATAGCAAAATGTTCCTTAGAAACGAAAATGGAGACCATTTCTGGTCAAAAACTGGTCAATGCCTTTTTAATATTTTTAACAAGCCTTTAGAGAAATAGATTGAAAGTCACTGAAACTTCAAAATCGGCACTGTATTATCTGTGTTGCTCCAAAGAAATTGTAATTCTTTATAACAACTCTCCCAAATTGGGGTCAAATAGGGGACTGAGAAATGAAGGTTTGTAGAATAGGTCATATAGGGTATAATCTGAAATATTTTTTTTTAATGAATACATACAAATAAATTATTATTTACTTCAGAAAAGGTTTTTATGAATTTCAAATTTATAGCAATGTATACACAGAAATGCTAAATCATTCTTAACAGGTTCTGCAAAAAAAAGAGTCTACGGATCATTACAAAATGGGCATATGTTCAAGGTTCTGCGAAGTGTTCTGTGCTGCTAGCACTTTAGGTTTTTCGCAACTAGGTTTTGATTCAACAACTGACTTCAAAGAAAAAAGGAAAATGAAACATTTGAAAATGCTGCCCTCTAAGAAATTTTGAGTTTTACGTCAGGGCTTTTCAAGCACTTGGAACATCATGGACTGCGGTGGACACATTAATTGGACATCTTGAAGTGTTTGTATGGGATCATTATGGATCAACTAAATGTTCTGTAGATGAACTTAGATTGCTCAAAGCGAACAGCAAATGTCACGATAAAGATTTGACCCTTCCAATGGAAGAAAACATAGATTTCTCTTTGCTACCACCATCAAGAGCATATTTTAGTTGAACACATAAAGAAGGCAAAGACACAAAGAGGGAATAAAGAGATCCTTGGGAGGACCATGGTTGGACTGAAAATGGAGAACCAGTTTGGTGTGACACCCAAAAAATCCTTCCAACAGTTCTAACAGATATACTAGAGGATCTTACATAATGGAAAACATTGATGAAGACGAAAAAGCAGATAAAATCTTTAAAATGTTGGTGATTCTGTCTTTCAAATAGTGATTCTGGCACACAGTACGGCCGATTTCAAAAAAGATGGCTAAAAGTGCAAAGGAAAAAAGAAGTAACTAGTTAGGGATTTTTCATGTTGGGTTGGTAACAGTACATCTGTAATGGTCAGAAATTACTTCCTTTCTTCTGTCCCAGAATAGGAGTCGAATAGCTACGTTTGTTCGATTTGCATCGATTCGGAGGCAATAAATGAAGCACGTGTTGAAAGTTGTATAAAAAACTTAAGATTGAAGCAGAGCATAATTAAATAAAATGAAATCAACGTTTGGAAGTACGTATAATATATAACAAAAAGTTACGAAATAATAATTTATTTTATCGCTAGTAGGTTAAGAAAATATTACAAAATGTTTCGAAAGACGCCATGTTAGATCCAAAATAGCGGTCCCAAAATCAATGTTCCACATCGTTTCAGCTAGAGAAACGAAATTTGTCATAAAGCTGTATCATCACGAGTACTTTAGGTAAATATTACAATATGCTGAAATAGTCGCCATCTTCAATTCAAGATTTCCCCCCAAAATCCAATCAGGAATCAACATTTATATTTCATTAAAAACTAAGTAAACGCTAAAATGTTGTTAAGGGGTTAAAGTTTACAGCTCTGACTTCAAATTCGTAATCAGCCATGGCAATGATATTCATCTTGGTTGTAGCATGATATACAGGCTGTTTCATGAATAGGGAGAGTTAGTGGGGGAATAGGAGATCAAGGGAACATTTTTCAGCTCTGACTTTAGACTGGTAATCAGTGATCAACCTTCACCACCACATAAAAAAAGAGTACACATTTTGAGATCATTCGCTTGCGATTTTGACTTTTCGCCAGTGCGTTTGGAATCGGCCGCATTGTGTGGCAGTCTTGATGTGGATTAATACTATCTCCAGGTATTATCCAAGTAAGCTCTTTCATATATACATATTCATCTAAACAATAAAACATGTCAAGAGTATTTAAAAAAATAAAATGTAGTTGACTTTTAATTCATAAGAGGAGATACTTGACTTTTAATTCAGTCATTAAAGAAATAATTCATATTTAATTAGAAAAGTCATTTGATTTAATAGCAAACATGCCCAACTTTATAAACCTTCTGTCTCAATTTTTCAGATTTCCAGACTTACATATATATTTTAAAATGCTTTAAAAGTTATTGCTAACATGAGACTAATTTTGTAAAATCTAGTTAACTTTTATACTAAATTATCAAATTGTATATTAGAATCCGTTCGTTGAAACTAGAGACTGAACGGATAGGAATCGAAATAGACAAAGTTATATACTTATTCAGCAATAAACTTATTTTGATATGTACAGGGCAGTGATTTTAAGCCAAAATATTGTGATTAGGTAACAAAAAAATCTTAAGGGCATGAAGATTGGTATACATACACTATTTGGTCACCCAAGTAACATATTGGAAGTCCCCAAAAATCAAACTTGTTCTACAGCCACCATCTTAGATTTTTTTAAAATTTTAGCGGAAACTAAGAGTCATTTTGAAAAAACGTTTTAAATAATGTTCTTTTAGCACAAAATTATGACTTTTTTGTAATTACATTTTTTGTAATTTGAGCAATCGCATTTCTTTACACTAATGCCCTGTTCAGGTCTGTAAATGCAACATTTTATGCTCAGAAAACAGTAGTTTTGTACATAACCTTTCCGTATGTTTTCAAATAGATTAAACAATAAGTGAGGTTTTGATCTTATTTTGTTACTAGAATTGGTCAAATGAAAAAAAAAATGTAATTACAAAAATGATTAATATTTTTTTTTTGCTGAATAAACTTAATTTGAAACTATTTTCGATGTGATGACTAGTTTCCGCCAAAATTGGGAAAACTGAATTTTGGCCACCATTTTCCAACATGACGGCCATAGCACAAGTTTGATTTTGAAGAACTTTTAATAGGGGAGATTGGGGCAAGTTGAAACAGCGGGTTAGTTGCAACCCTTCTAGTTCTCTAGCATGAGCGCAGACTGAGAGCTCGCGCATGGTAGTTCGGGGTAGCCATTGTGTAGTGAGTTGTTATATGTTGTTTGAAGAGAATCGCTTTGGTTTCAGGTTTTTTAGAAGATTCTTTTTTCACCTAGCTAAGTAATTTATACAGAAGTTGAATCGTATTGAATGTCTCGAAATTGTGTTATTGCATGAGATTTTGTAATTTTCAGGAGGCATAAAGTGTTATTAAACTATAATATGTAAATCTTGTTGTTGTTATAAAGCGACTTAAATGGTGATCGAGTAGAAAAGCATAACAACATATGCTAGTGAGGCAAGTTGCAACAGCAAGGTGGCAATCTGCAGCACCTTCGCCAAAATAATTTCTTAAACGTTGTATTTTCACTACTTAAACTTATAATTAAAATACTCAAAATTGCATGATAATAAGTAGTTGATGAAATAAGAGATGTTTCTGAAGTTTAGTAGTTCAACACAGCATCAATTTATCTGCGAAGGTATTCTGCAGCGAATGTGTTTCAAGGTCACTTTGAGTTTATTCACCTTTCGTTCCTCATGTTTATATTTAGAACACGCATTTTCAATTGTGAATTCTCCGTCAGCATGCGATTGCGGGGCAGCTGACTTTTGTAATATGTCTTTATTCATTTGGAGTGGCCTGTTAGAGATGCACATTCTTCATCATTTTTCTCTATAATGTATGGTTCCCCTCAATACAGTGTGTATCGCCTTTCACACGACACCATTGTACGAAATAGAGTCTTGCAAACCCAGGCCCGAAGCAGCTCGGCCCGACGCGGCCCGTGCAGACCACTACCCCGTTTAGTACTTTCTTTCTTTTCTTTTCTACTCAGTTTCCCGTGCATTTAGGGTAATTACCTCACAAAAAAATATCGGGCGTGTATCATCATAACAAATATTTTTTTTCTTTATCTAATTCTAAAAAGTTTATTTTAATAGTAGTGGTCTGCACGGGCCGGTCGGCCTGGTGCGGTCCTGGGTTTCCAGGACTCCTCTATGAAAGCATTAGTGCGTGAATTTGAATTCACTTATGGCCTTTAGGCATCTAACGCTTGATCCAGGATGGGGGAGAGGAAATGTTGTTGGAAGGAGTTGTCCAGAGCCTAGCTTGAAGGTACCATCTCGGCATTTAAGGAAAAAATGGTAATGCTTAATAAAGACTGCTGCAGATGACTGTCAAATGTAAACATTTGGATGTTTGGTTTCAGCTTTTTTCAGTTAATATAAGTAGTCAGTGAGTGAGCATATTGGAGGTAGTCAGTAAAATAGTGTTCTCATGTATATATACATTTATGCGGCAAGTTGCAACATGTAACCCTTCCTGTTTCCTTTTAGTGTCACTCAGTCCTTTAGGAAGTTAAGGCAATCAAAATTAGATATGATATAAAGAAATTGTGAGTTTCTTTAGCCCATATCTTGACCTTATTCGCGAAAAGTGTAAAAAGAGTTGCAACTAGCCCAGTTTCCCCTATGTTACTTGGGTGGCCAAATGCAATACGTATACCGAGTTTCATGTTTTATAAGAATATTTTCACCTAAGTTTCATAAAATGGCTGTATTTAGAAAATGTGCATATGTAATTATTTACGAGGTTTGTATAATATTAAAAAGGAGCAAAGTATATTAAAACTTTACTAATCGTCAATTTTAATCTTTTATAATACAACTAAGGATCTGACTGATAATAGTATAATGAATTTCTTACCAACTTTATTCTTCAGGAAATTACATTTCAACTTTTAAGTATTCATGTCTAAAATGTATTCCCCGAATCGGTAAGCAATTAATCAAACTATTCCCAAATAAGTTTTCCATTAGAAATCAATATCTTTCCTATTTCGAGAAAAGTATTTTAATGGTGGTTTAAACTGCAGAATATGATATAAAGGCGGAAACAGAATGTTATCCACTGATTACATTCCTACATTTAAAAGATTTTATACTAATCAGGGAAGTACTTATTTCCGTTAGATGTGTTAACATTTACAATTTTATTTTCCTTTAATTAATAAATATAAGCTCGAATATAATTCAAGAAGATACCTTTCGCACATACATAATTCCTGGATCTAACCACAATGAACACTTTAGTAGTAAATATGATCATATATCGTATTCTTTTGGTCTAATAAACTATTATTAATTGCTTTGTTAGTTTTTCGAGTGTAATGTTTCTAAAGCACTTAATGGGAAGTTCAGTATCGTTGCATTTGTTGACAAATTTCACTTTAATATTGAAACTGGTCATACACATACATAGAAAAGACATGCACACTTCATACATAATTAAGATTTTTATTACAAGTGTTGAGAATGACCAAGCAATAGCATGCCATTAACTTTATTGTTCCTTTCATCGTCGGGTGGTGTAGCGTGACTGCTTAGATGGTCACACACTGGAAACAAGATTGTTGTATTTCTCACAAGTGTTTGCACCTCATTAACATCATTTACTACATTAATTGGAACATTTGAACTAAACTTTGAAGACAATGAAAGTATTAACTCTGTTTTTTTAGTTTTATTGAAATATTGGTGCAATATTTCTTTTTTCTGAGGTAATTTAAAAATTCTTTAGACGCTCATCCTAAGACAATCATTAAGGGCTATTATTATTCCAATCATCTAATTTCCACTGATGCAAGATTATCGTTCTCTTAACAGCCTAAGTTTTATTTGATTGTTTCTCAGCAAAAGCCTTTGTTAGTAGTAATGCAGTTTACTGACTACATGCTTCTTCCTGTTTATAAATTCTAAATCAAATTTCAATTTCAAATCTCCTAAATAATTGGGTTGTCGTTTTAAATATTTCCCATCATATTCCATTTAGAAAGTGAGACTAATAACGGTCTAAACCAAATCTTTCTGAAAACATCCGGTCTTAATCTTTTTCTTCTGACTAAATACACACCTCTAGACTTTATCTTCTAACATACTATAAAGTAAACTGACTGCGTGCTTCGTCTGGGTTCAAACTAATATATCTTTAAGCAATTGTGTTCTTTTAAAATTCGATTATGTATGTAAGCATTATGATTTGGTTAAACAACTACAATTTCTGTGGTTTATTTATACAAAACATTTTTTTCTATTTATATCGTCACGACGAAAAACGTATAAATTACATATTTTAGTAAACAAAACACTAATTTCCGATGATTGTGACAAGTTCCTTACTTACCATACAGTCTGCCATTTTGTACCACAAAAGGAAACAGACCTACAGTTTATAATATTTTTTTTCGACATAACCCATCTGCTCCTCACGCCAAAAATGCTCGCCAGATTACAATGATTTCTTGCACAAGAGTATATAATGATTTAGCTAGGTAATAATATGTCAGATTGTTTCGGGATTCGCAGGCCTTGTCAGTATTACTGTTTAGCTTTGCGTTACAATATGTGATACAGAAAATAGAAGAATACTGACAGGGACTAGCATTGAATCTCTTGAATCAACTGTTCGTATAGTAGGAAGATGTAGATGCACTACAAAGCAACGCCGATGTCTCAGTAGAAGCGTGCTAAGAGATAGGTCTACAGGTAAACATAGAGAAAACAAAATACGTGATAACAAGCCGAAACACGGAATGATGGAGAGAAAAAATATGAATATTAGGGAAAGTAAAAAACTTGGGAATACACGTAATAAGCAAACATAAGGTCACCGAAAAAATAAAAAGTCACCTAGCATCGGGCAACGCATGCTTCCATCAGTCCAAAAATTTCTAATACCACGATTAATGTCAAGAAAATTGAAATTGAAAATATACAGAACGGTTATTATGCTCGTAATATTTTACAGTTGCAAAAGTTGGAATACAACCCTAGTAGATGAACGTAAATTACGTATGTTTGAAAATAAGGTTTTGGAAAAAAATATACGGCCCAAAACGGAATGAGATGACCGGAGAATGGAGGAGAATGCATAATGAAGAACTGCACGGACTGTATGGAATAATTAAAAAATAATGGAACCGCCACGACTAAGGTGGACAGGTCATGTAGCTCCGAAAGGAGAAAAATGAAGTTTATATTCTATCCTGTTTGGAAGACAGGATAGAAGGGGATCATTGGGAAGACCGAGACAACATTAGAAGAGATCTTCGAGAAGTAAGTGTTCGTGGTGAAAAATGGTTTGATATTCCCAGTGGGGAACGTTTGTTACTGCGGTGATGAACTGGGAAGTTCCATGAACCATAGAGTTAGTTAGCTAGTCACTTAGACAATAAGCTACGTTCTTAGCATTTCATACTACTTGAGAAATTACCTTTTCAACATCATTAAATCAATGAGACCACAGATTTTGCGTTGAGAATGTTGTATCGATTGTATGATTTTATGTTGATCATATTATATTGTTAAATACGAAATATAATAGTTCCTAATATATTTATTTATATTTAAAATCTGGATATTCTACTAATATAAACGTTTAATTAAGGTAGCCGATTCCTCGGAGACCTTGATCACCGTATCCCCATACACCATATCCACCAGGACCAGCCCAACCAAGTCCATATCCTCCATATCCGCCAAGCCCATATCCTCCAATACCGGCTCCCAAACCTAGTCCGTATCCACCAACGACTGGTACTGTGGCAATTGAGATGCGGTTATTATTCTGGCTGCTCACTCCGGTTCCAAGAACCACGGCTGAAATTTAAAACAAATAAACACATTAAGGATATATCATCTGATAATTAAATTTTAAAATTGCATTAAGGCAATTAATTTCTCTTATTTCAGATAACTATTGAAATTGTTGGTTCCCGAATTATCTTGCCTTCGGCCGTTGAGAAGGATACGTAAATGAAAATTGTTAAAAATTATCACAGTAATGTATTCCTTCTGCGAATCAATCTATCTTAAGACGAACTTTAGTTACTATTACGGTTATACAATTCCAAACTTTTCGTTTCTTTAGTAATTATATACACTCATATGTTATTCCATTATTGGTAGTTATTCTAAAAGAAACCACCATTAACTTGTAAAGTTGTTCATAATTCATGCACAGTTCACAGAATATTTTGGCTTCAGAACCATAGTACGAAATAACGAAAATTACTTGTATGATAACATTTACACACTTATCGCTGGACTCTTATTAGTCACAATGACTGTTAAAGGAGACTATCCATGAATATTAGAGGCAACGCTATGACATACCATATGTAATTTTAAGTATCATGCACTTTTAGTGAGACATATATCTTCTTTTGAGGTAACCTTTTCAATATTATCTCAATAAACGCAGTTGCAAGATCCATATTTTATAAAAATAAAATGTAGGTTATGATGAGATACTACTATTGTGTTGAATTAGTAGGGCTATGAAACAAGCATTATATTATCAGTATCATGAAGAACTGTAGTTCTTCGAGTGACGGTCACAAAAGAGTATGTTAGCAGCACTCACATATATACTGCTAATTTCGGATCTAGCAAACTATAAGCTCGATTTAGATGATTGAAGTTCCATTTGGAAGCTTTTTGCCAAACTAAGACACAGCAAAAACGGGTCGGAAGTACTTCCCTGTGACCCCTAGGGTTGTTCGGAAAATGATTTATTACTTCGCATTTCTGATGATAGCACTAACCCCCAGATCATATAGGCGGCCGAAACTTCCTGAATCGTAATCTACGCTTTAATACCTTTTAAACACATCAACATCGGTGAAGGGGTTCAAACGTTATAACATTTTTAGCCCAATCACAGAATTTTGAAAATGGTCGAAAAGCGTGTCTGTCTTTTTGCTTTAGCCCCAAATGGTTGATACCAGAGGACTTTTGGTGGTTAATTGCGGGCCCAGTAGGGGTACAAAATGCTTATATTTTTAGGAGTAACGTTTCCAAGACACGGAGCCTGCAATGGTCCAAAATCAATCTTTTGTATGAAGACTATGTTTACTTTTTACTCGATTTCAACCAAACGGTAGTTTACACATGCATTATTAATTTAATTCAAAATATTTTTATGTAATAGAACAAGTATGTTGTAAACGCTTGACTCGTAAGATCCACTTCCTACATCAATATTTACTCTTGTTATACAAAATAACCATATCCTGTGTTATAATTATTTCATGGGTTTTATAAATGGTGACCTCGGTTTCTATTTATCTTTCAATCAACTTACTTTTCAGCACATGTAATAAACATCTTTGTCTCCTAAATTATTGTATGTTAGTTAACTCAGCTGATTAATCGTTACATAATATTTAGAACTTAGCTCCATATTGTCAGAATAGTTCCGTCTAAGCTCTGTAAAAGTGGAGACGCAAACCTGGAACATTATACATTCCTTAAACCTTGACTTTTAACTGACGTGAACTGTTCATGTAAATCTTAAATCTGAGTGTGTCTGCCATTGGGTTAATCCAATTGCGATATAGGAATTTGTGTAATCCAATAATGTTTATAGTTATTTGGACTTACAATTGAAGGTTGCATCTCTTACACAGATGTTCATTAAAATGTTATTTACACTTACCATATGAGGTACCGACGAACAAGGCGATACACAAAAAGAGAGTGGAAGACATCTTCAACACAAAATAGAAACAATTTGCTGTTAAAGATTCACATTAATTAACGAATCATAAGCTTTCATTGTTAGATAGAAAATTAGATTTCTCGGTTTGTGAGGGGATGAGGAATTGGAACCAATTCTCCAATGTTCATTACGAAAGAAATTATAACTTACCTGTTCACTTGTTTGCTAAATCCAAGTATCACACGGTTGTAGATATTAAAACAACGTTACAGTATACATTTGTAAACTGGATCAAATAATCATTGTATTATTGCCGAAACACAGTATGATCTCACGAATTGCATTGTTGTCTAATTGTACTCTGAACTTCCACTGCATGAGATAAATCTAACTATCAATTAGTAGATTATACCCCGTGGTATATAGTAGTTTAGAAACATCAGAAAACTGACTCCAACTGATAAAAAGGCTTTGTGTGTTTCTCTTTGTTCTCAAGTTACAAAACTCGTAGTATATATATATATATATATATATATATATATATATATATATATATATTGTCATTTTGGAATTGAGCATAAATAATCAAAGTGGGAGGCAGTTAACATCAATAATTTAAGACACTTTTCTTTACAAACATTTCTAATGTCGAAATGAAATATTTTCCATGTTCCAAAGGATTTAATATCCGTACTTGTTCCCATATTGATCACTACAATTCTTTTGTTTTGCTTTGTTCCCATCTTGGACTATCTAGAAAGGTCAAATTTTACATCCATTAAACATTCACGGTGCTGAAAATTTATTTATTCTGAATCCGGTCCACACTGTTGCATTCCGGAAAATGATTCCAAAATTTTAGAGAATACCAATTTATTTCAAACAGTTACAAAGTTAGTTTTGATTAACAATTACTATGTTGAGCATTTCCTGTATGAGAACGTATTTTGAAATCAGTAATTCTATTAACGTATACTGTTAAATACGTTTCATCCACTATCCCGAAAAAAACTGAGGCAAATCAACCAACAAGCTGGATAGTGATTTTACTGACAAACATTATAATCTTTTCCAAATCAAAGTATATATAAATAATTAATTTTCACAAGTGCGGGAATATATTTTTTTAGAATTACAATTTCTTTGTATCTCGGTAAAAGGAAACTCTTGAGCACATTTGATTCTTAGGAATCTAAAATAATTGTGCTGATTAATATTTTAATTAATAATGATTCGAGTTAGAAAAATACTTCAAAACTTTCTAACAACACTTTCTTTTCATATATTTTCAAGCTGGAAGATTTCGTTTAAGATTTAAAACTTTATTAATAACATACACAAAGATAATTGTCTAACGTATTCCAGGAAAATAAGTGAAAACGTTATACATTTATTATACACTTTTCAACTTTACTATATTTAAATAATTACTTTTAGAATGAAATACGCACTTAACAAATTAGAATCTAATAATAGGCTACAAACGTGATGTAGGTAGCAATTTCAATAATATATTTAATGTAACTTTCTGATTGATTTCGCGAGTCATGCAACATTTAGGTTTCTTTTCAGCCCTTACAGGTTCAGTATGTTGCAAGATACAATAGGCTTTGGCACAGGGAAACGTTATTTTATATTTTAAATCAAGAAAATGTGCTGAAATCATTTAAGTTTGAGCTGATGGAAAATTTAATCAAACCTTACTCTACATACACTTATAACTCAAGAAACACACTGTAAAGAATATATACACTTAATTTGACATATACAAATTCAAGTTGTTTTGACCACCGATTTATTTTTATCAATTCAGCCTTATAAATATAAATTGTTCACCTACTCAGTTTCTGCTGCACGGATAGTTATAAATTATATTAGACATTTTTGGAAACATTATATACTTTCGTCTAGTTTTTACCAATAAGAGTGCGCTTTTGTATTTAGCTAATGCTAAAATCGGCAGCAATGATCACATGGTTTATAAGCTTAATTTTATCCGTTAAATAGCACCTACTGCCTTAATTATGGAGTATTCAAATTAATCTCATTTCGATGTTCCTTTCATTCTGCATTACTTTGTCTTATAATATTTATCTGCATGTGTCTGGTGGAAGTGTTTCTTGAATTGATAATTATTTAAATTACTTTTAGGGGATCTTTCTGAAATTTAAATTCTGTTGCTTGTTCCACTCTCCCTTTACATTTGATAGAGCAAATCGGCATTTGTGACGAAATAATTAGAGTGAAAGTTTATCTTTATCATTCAAATTCACACCAACTATCGCAATCTTATTTTTAGCTTTTGAATCACTTTTATTCCATGCTAATTATTATTTAACGTTATTTAAATATACAACCAGATGCAAGTCGTTACGATAGCAAACTTTGTATCGGTGCTTTATATTTCCTAGAATTACGAATTCATTTCTAGGTTTGTGGAATAAGACCTAGGCCGAAATAGCGTGTTTGAAAGGCTGTTGAAAGGTATTTGGGTATCGTCTGGTTTGGACATACAATGCTCAGCCATTTGCCAGCTGTGACTGAGGAAAAAATCCTGGAAAATCTTCAGTGAGGATGGTAGGCCGCTGAGATCGGACTCGGGAGCTCCAGAATGACACTCTATTTACTGAACGATAAGCCTTTCACCTCTGTTGTATTAGGCGAATGCCGGTATGGTATCTACAAAAGGCTTTGGGAGCTACTTACATTCAATAAAAATTCTTAATGAAATAAAATTTCTACTCATTATAATTTCTTAAGGACATATCCGGCCACGGATATATAGTTTCTTTCTATTGCTCTGGAAAGATAAACGAGAACGGAGTTACTAGCGTCCGAATTTAATGTACAATTCATCTAATTATTCGGAAATTATTTTCCTTTTAGATTTCAATTCCCTTCACATTTCGGTATCATGTAAAAAACAAAAAAATACCTCAAGAACACCAATTTCAATCTGTACATCATGCAAAAGAGAGAAAATAGATTATTAATACCTTTGTCTCAACAGTTTACAGTCTAAAATGTCAAGTAGTTTCCTTTGTTGGCGTTAATTTAACAACTTCCTATTCGTTTCATTAATGAATATAAACTCAAAGTGAACTCATGAAGACACATTTCCAACAAGCTGTTACTTGGATAATAATCGACATGAATACTTGTGTATTAAGTATATAATTCTTTGTTCTGTTTCTCTTATGAATAATTATTCAATGCTTGGTTATTTTTTTTCATTGAATTAATTTTATTGCAGTCTTGAATCAAAAGATTAAGCATGTGAACGGAGTTGACATTTTTTCCGTAATAGCACACGTTTATACAGAAACATACATTCACGCTTCTCATGCACACACATTATGTAAATACTTAATTTGCGATCTAAGACAAGTGTTGAGAATTAACAAGCAGTTTGCGTTCTGAGTTTCATCGTTATTTTCATCGCGGAGTGGTGTATCAGGTATTTAGTAATTACATGCTTGATGATTATGCATTCAAAACCAGTTTCTGTATATCTTATTAGTGCTTGTTCGGCATCCATATCAAATGATTCCTGTATTATTAGTATTGAACATGTCGTGTACAGTGGAGTATAAATATAATTTTGAGCAATCTTTAGTACATACTGTCATTTTTAATTTGTCACAGACTTTGAATATCCTGCGCCAAAATTGCCTAATAAATTCAATTCAATTTCAAATTCACTTGTTATGATGTAACATTTTTTTCTCGGTTTGTTGTAGTGAAATAATCTATTTGTGTGTGTTTGAAGTCAATTATAGTTTTCTAGCATTATGCAACGAAAGTTCGATGAACAATATTATAAGGAAAACGAATACATTGGATTAGAGTACTAGCGTTACTAAATCACATCAAATAATATCTACACTCTGATAATGCTCTTATACCATACTACGAATAGTAATACATGTAAAATCATAAGTTTATTTACTGAACAAGAAATGAATTAACTTTCTATAAATCGTACAATTTTCATTGCTGAAGATTGTTGAATTTGAATTTGGATTTTAAGGCCTAAGCTCGGCTTAGGTCGGGTAGACGATAATGGGAATTGATGAAATTAAGAAAGTGAAAAGAAACGGGGAAACCTCGAGAAACCCTCACACAGGGTGTTTGACTACCATAAAGCCCATATGACGTGAGCAGAAATCGAACCACAACCCACAAGCATCTACTTTTGAGCCGCAGTGGCCCCTCAACATTGCTGAAATTTCAATTAATGTTACCATCATATTAATATATGATTGTTCTTGAAATTCACCAATAAGTCGGGAAAACGTGAAAGATAATCAAAATTATGGTTCTTACAAATGCACCACAGTACTTGGCGACATCTTTATAAATTATAATCCAACTGTTCACGTGATATAAACTGTACTTTATTAGTAATTTGATCTTAACACTGTGGTTATTTTGACTCAAATTCAATCTGTTGTTAGAATACTAATATAAGTCAGATGTTATATAATTGAGATGTATGCGAGAACAAAAGTCTATGTGCTATTCTTTAACATAGTACATAGACTATTGTTTGCGCATACGTCTCAATTGCTCCTTTCAGTTTACATTAATTACGAGTAGGTTTGAACATATCATGTTAATTCTTACCACAAACTGACTTTTAACGATCTCACGAAAGCTATTTGTAAACTGTTTAGGGAAAGAAAATTTCAAAGTTTTAGATCACCTTTGAGCTACCTATATTAGAAGCTAACATGAAGTCTCCAATGAACAATAAGCTTAATAGATTTGATATCCTTTGTCTTTCATTAAAATTATGGATAAATTGTCCATATTTCTGTGTCAAGAACTTGGGACAATACTAAAATTCAATATCCAGTATTAAAACATATTAACCACTTAACACTTAAGCACATGACATGTACAGAAGACCATGAAGAAAGTATGTGTCTTTACTTTTAAAAAGAAATTAGGGCCTTTAGGCAGCTTTGGCTCAGGCCGGATGGGTGAAGATGGAATGATTGGTGGAATGAAGAAAGTGGGAGGAAACGAGATAACTCGAGCACACGGTGTTTGTCTAACACATAGCTAACATGGCTCGAGCAAAGTTTGAACCGACGAAACCAAGCGCCAGTGGTGAGCACCCTAACGACTGAGCCACCACGTCCCTTGTGTACATTAATGTGTATATGTCGCGCTTTTTATTTTCTTCGAATATATTGATTCTTACGTTTACTTCTTCTATTCCACATTCAACAATCTGTATAAGTATTATCTTTAAGTAATGGTTTTTATTTGTTTTCAACTTCTTGGCTTTTTCTCTTTCTAACTCTATATAAAATTAATTATACCGTAAAAGAGGAAAATACTATGACCATGAACGTTGTTTTCTGCAATAAAGCAAATTTTGGGGCAAGTTACTTAATGCATTGTTTTATGCATAATGAAATAACTCTTGCTAAGAAATGTTAAGCTTTTATTTTAACATTTTTCTAGGTTCTTTCCCCCTTTCTGCTATTGTATCTTCCGCTTACGCTCCCGGAATTCTGAGTGGCATTGGCGGAGTTGACTACTACGTAAGTTTTCGTAGACCGATTGCGCTCTACGTCTATCTTTCATTACTCACCTATTTACGTTTCATCTATTCATACGATATTAGATACGTCTTCACATATGGTTACAAATTCATCTTAAAAGGATCAACGGATCAAAGTATAACAATAAATGATTTAATATGTAATCTTGTAACTTGGTAATTATAGTCTTTATTAATTTAAACTGATTAACAAAACGTAGATACTAATATTTGATTCACATACAACACTTAACAATACTCATCAAGTAGATTAAACATGTAATGAAAATACGTACTAGGTTTCTCCAACTTGATCGGTATACGATAAATATCAACCGGAATGATTTGTAGTAACATCATATATTATTCATTATAATGTTTTACATAAAATACAAAATTCAAACTATACAAAACCAAGTACTACTCTTTTTCTATAGGTCTACCCACGGTATCAATTTGGGTATGCAGTGAGTGACCACCTCACAGGAGATAACAAGCAACAAACTGAAGTCACTGAAGGCCACATCGTGAAGGCCACTGTCAATACAGTCTTGTTGAACCTGATGGAAGCGTAAGAGTTGTCACCTATGGTGCTGATGATGTCAATGGATTTAACGCCATTGTCAAGCGAGTTGGAGTCGGAGGTTACGGTAATTTGGGCTAAGAAGCTTTCCAAGTAACAGGGATGAAAATAAATAATTCCATATTAATCTGGAGTACAAATATTTTCCAAACTCACATATCTTGCCATGATGGTTTAGTTAGAGATTCAATATCATAATATAATAACTTACAATTTATGATTTCCAGTAAGTAATTAAGTTAGTATTTGCGGAATCTTTTTACCATTTGAAATTGAACAATTAATAAATTGAAAAACACGTATAAAAGTATAATTCTTAGTATAATTCTGTACTTCAATCAATTTTTAATTGCCTACTATGTTACTTTGGATGATACCGTTCTTATGCAATCACGTGTTTTAAACATAGTTTTTATTTTTTAATTATCGTACCAATACTTTTTGAAAATCACAAAATCAGGTAACTACCATAAGATGAAAATTAAAAGGAACAAAGCAATCGTTAAAAATAAAAGATTCAAATGGACGTTTAGCTTTACTTCCCAAAAGTAATTTTAGCTGGATTCACAAATATCAAAGTATGATTGCCGTGAAATGTCATGAAACCTAATTAATATACTGAAGTTTCAATGAGTAAATGTTTTACGAGGTAACCACAAAAGTGAAATTGTTTTTGACGTCCCATTATTCATGCGCTCAAAGAGAGGAAACGATGTGACACACGTGCCTGCCAAGCTATCAGGAGTTAATCTGACCATCCATCTTCAGTAATACAGGCACGATTCTCACACACAACAGTCATGGCTCGTCCAGTGTAAACGAGAAATGGAGGTATTGAAGCAGCTTATTCGCATGTGTTTGTATTATGTCTTTAAAGTAAGCCTGTCAGCTGCCCCATCAAGTCATCGGATATGCCAGGCATTTGGTGAGAATGCCGTGAAGGAACGCACCGCTAGGCATTGTTTCCAGAAATTCCGTTCGGGAGATGTGAGCCTTGCTGATGAACCTTGAGCACATGTGTTGAATGACGAGGCCCTGAAAGCAGCCATAGAGGAGGACAGTGGTCTAATATGTGATGAACTTCCAGAAAGATTTCATGTTTCCGCTGAAGCAGTCAGACTGCATCTGCATGGGATAGGTAAGTCATAAAGGTTAAGCAAGTGGGTACCCCACACATTGTCGGCAGCCAACATGGAACAACGAGTGGCTGTTTGTCCTTGCTCACTTGACACTTGAACACACCCAGATTTGATCGCTTGCTCGCTGGTAACAAAACGAGGGCCCTCTATGACACTCCCAAACGTACCAGACATTGATTGTCGCTACTTGACCTCAAGACCACATCTGCACCCACGAAGGGTTATGCTCTCTATATGGTGGACTTGTCGCTAATTGGTGTATTACGAGCGCCTTCCACTTGGTCATACCATAACTGCTAACCTCTACCCACAGCAGTTGCAAAGGGTGCAACGTGCATTCAGGCAGAATGAGCCGGCATTGGTGAACCGCAAGGGTGTGCTGTTGACCTTGCGCCAACAGATTACCACCTGTTTCATTCCCTCGAGAACCAGCTCCGTGGGAGATCTTTCATCAATTATGGAGACTTGCGGAAAGCACCCACGGACTCCTTTGCCTCGAAGACCGCCAACTTTTATCACCATTGCGTAGTGAAGCTGCAGGAACGTTGGCAAAAGGTGTTGGATGCTGATGGAGCTTACTTCGAAACCTAGAGACCTAGAGATACGTACCGTCCAATGTATTGCTCTTTGCTTATCACTGTTCTAGAACGGCAAAAAGGTTTTTGGTTACCTTCAAAAAGAATCATGTTAGAACTTCAAAAAGAATCATGACAACAACTGTTAGATACAGATTTTGCTGCGTGTAACTTCTAGAAATCTTGCTGTCTGAGTGATTAATAGAAGTTTCGTTTTAGAACTTTCATCTTTTTGTCATTTGGAATATGGAACAATTTGAAATTTTAAGGTTTCCCCAAATTATTTCTTGTATCAAACCCGTTGATACTAGGTATCACTCGACCACTTTTGTTATTTGACAATTTTACGTAGACCCTGACCTGCGTTTACTCCCCTTAGGGGACACGAAGTGGACCTTCATAGCTAAAAATATGAGTCCCTTAAAATAATGAAGGACGTGCTTTTGCGTTTTCTTATATTCGCAGTCGTTTTGAAGATACACAGAGTGGCAACGGATTTTATGGACGCGAAATATGACCGCCGCCATTTTGGATGGGGTCAACATAGCGACTTAAAAACTTTCTGCAAAATATTTATTTTGTCGAGATCTTTCAAACGATATATTACTCGACCCCCATTCCTTTTTGAAATTTTCAAGTTGACCGCCCGTACCCAAATTTGAGGGGGGGGGGTCTGGGGTGGAACTTTTATAGCTCAACATTCAAGCCCTTCACAATAGCAAAAGACGTGTTTTTGCGTTTGCTCATATTCGCAGTCGTTTCGAAGATACACGGCGTGAAGAAAGTATCAAGTATCGAGAAATTCTGGTATCGACCCATCTCTAACACTAATTATTGTTACTTGCTCGAAAGTTGTTACATTAGTGTCTTTTTTTGACCATCTTTACTTCAGAGAATTCCGTGAATGTCATATTTTCTTAGGAATCCGTTATGCTCCCATTACTCAATTTCGTTATTTGAATTTTTGCATATAGCTGATTTCAAATAATTTACAATACCATGCAACGTCAGTTTTATTGTTAATGCTTTTAAAAATATCAAGCTATTTTCCAACCTATATCTCCGAAACGAATCATTTGTGCACCTTCGATTCTGTATGCATGGTTTCCAATTTTAATGTCAATAATATCCTGGTTTTGTTGATGTAACATTTTGCAATACCCGAGCTCCTCAGTTATGTCCCATTTTGGGATGATCGTATGGAATTCAACTCGACAGTTACAATTATAATAATACATAGCAAATTCACATCAGATAAAAGATCACCGGTAATGTCTCGTATTGTTGAAGTACATTTCGCTCAATCTTCGGTCTATTTTATATAAAAATATTGAGAAAGTGCAATAGAGTATAAATGAACAATTTTGAAGGAACCAGTTTAAGATTTTCAACACAATAACATATTTTTACTATAATTAGATATTAACTTCCTTGTTCTTTCATCAAGGAAAAGAGGTTTAATGTCTGTTTCGATTGAGCTTGCATTTCTCTTAGTAGACCATCCTATATACTAATGGCGGATACTAACTAAAAACCATTAAAACGTTAATACTATTTTGAATCTAATTTTACGGTCTGTTGATATGTTTATTGGCTAAAACATAATTAATTTCTTCGCATATGTTTTTGAAGTATGATGTGAAAAGAAAGAAATATAGATAAGTAGTTTCTTTTAAATATCTTTTAAAGAATATTTTATTTTCAGATTTGAATAACTTACTCATTAATAAAGAGAATTAGCAACTCACGCTGGGCTGACAACTAACAAGCTTTAATTGTATTTGTAATAACTTTAAAGTTCTCTCGCGCGTTGCTGATGGTTTAACTGTAACAAAACGTTTGTTTTGTTAACGTGTTGTGTCTATTGTGTGAGACTCTTTGTGCTTCATTCATATCAAGCAATTGTTCTTCTACATTTACGAATAGCTTGTGAACACAAATATCAAGTTCAACATATTTAGTAGTGCCTCTACAAGTCGTCCAACTAAACAAGAAATTAAAATCTTAATTTTCTGCATATAATGTTTTTTGAACTACCTTTTCCTTCGGTTTTCTATTTGATTACTTCCAATTTGGAAAATATTTCCTATATTCTATTTACCGAAATTGGACAAAATAATTTCCTTGCCTATAGTGTTTTCCTTTATAAGTTTTTCTTTCCAGTAGAACGCGAAATTGTTTAGTAGTTTATAAAATGTACCTAAAACTAAATTTTAACGAAGTTTTATGATTAAGTGGTGTTATTTATAGTTGTATCTTTATTGAGACTAAAAGAATTTTGGGTTGTATACAAGTAAATTAGTCTCCTCTCAACAGCAATTTCCAATTATTAACTTTGCTGAAATACATACACTCGGTACATATTTGATCATGATTTCCCAAGGTAAGAAGACGTTTACAAGATTAGTGACCCAGATGTTAGCTCAATTGTCGCGATAGTATAATAACTTTGAGCACCTATAAATCCAAAACTACGAATATAGCGAAATTACTTGATGTAGTTTTCTTCTTATTTTCATGCGGCCTTAACCACGTTTCTAACTATATGGCCATATTCTATTGACCATATTCTGTTAATATATCAACCTATTAGAATTGCACTTGCCACAGTCGTATTCTCTGCTTAATAGTGTCGTATTCTCTGTCTTGTATTGGCGTAGTTAACAACTATTTATATATAAGTATTCAGAGACTGGTAGTGAAATATATTTATTTCCTATTTGCAATCGTCAAGTGCTTTTCCATCCCCATTTTCATAGCCTAAATGGAACATAATTATTCTTGCACACGTACAACATCGCTGTCTGTGTACATGGATGCTATGTGCTCAGTCCATGATTGGCAACGCCCGCTGCCCTAAAATCAAGAGATCCCTAGTGAGATACCCAGAAGGACATAAGTGTTTCGCTACCAACTCTAAACAGTACTTCTCGTCATTAGAATGTTATCGTCAGCAAATGGAAGGCAATGACAAATTATGATCTTGGCTACAAACTATCGAGTCTTAAACATACGTCAAGCATAAAACTTATCATCAGCATCGAGATTATTATCTGGATTTTATAGAGACCATAGTAAATATTGTTCGATGTTATTACATTGATTTGAGATTTTTGCTGAAATTATGTACGTACTCAAAAATATAATTTGCAACTATACTTCGCAATATCAATAAGGTGTTCGTTTCAGAATACTAAAAAAAAGTAAAAGAGTAAACATATTTTGGTGTATAATTTATCATATCAAACAAAATGAAAGTAAGAAACAAAGATTAAAAATTTGAGTTGATACGCATTTAAACATACTATTGAGCTAATTAAAATTATTATATGAAACTCTCATTATGTTTTCATTCTTTTGGAGTTGGATGTAACGCTTATTTATGGGTAAGTACCCTTTTTGCTGACGATAACGTAACACACTTGGCTGTAAATTAAGTGGTTGTGGAGGGTTAAGCATATCAGATTATTTCGAAAATGGTAACTATCTTCTTCCATGCACAAGGACAAGTTAGAAAGGCGCAGTATGCATTGAGCATTCTCACATATATCAATGTAGGATTTTCAGAAAGGGACTTTGGTTACTTGTTGTTTTGAAATTAATATTTGGTAGTTACAGACATTTCATTTCATCTTCATACACATACTAATTACTTCTTGTAAAACGCAATACAGGATTTACAAATAACATAAACATGACACAAAATAAAATAAACATAATAGGTCGTCTTGCAATGCGTATGTTTTTCAATATATTCTTAATAAGATTTGTTTGTAAATAACACGTTTCTGACATTACATAACACGGTAAGTAACTTGATTATATTAAAACACAGTGGAAACAGACGGAAATTTCCATTCACATTACTGACAAATGATATTATTTTTTAAATTCAAAGACTATTTAAACATGAAGATTTTCACAAATTTGCCAACCACTTTCGGCATTCAATTGTGCTTATCCGTAAGAACACAGTAGGAGAGAAATGACTCAGAACTTTAAGGAATGTAAAATAAGTTTCGCTGATTACCACTCAAAACATAATGGTTTGATTCTGGATAAAAGGCATATTATGAATCTGAATATTAGTCAATACATTTCTATTTCATTCTTTGTTGGAATATACATCGGACGTTTTATGGTTTTCAACAGTAAGGTTACTAGAAGTTTCCATACATGCAAATGGCTTGACTTTTCTTTAAAAAATAGTTGATTGTATATCCCTACTTGAATAACACAATTCGATTTATTAAACTAGAATCGAATAATAGTATTTTAACACGATAATTCAAAAACTTAAAAAATATATAGGTATATTACTCCTTAGATTCTTGTGAACGAGAAATGCAATAAGAAGTGTTCTTAGAGGTAGTTACAGACTGCGTCCCTTTCCAGACAGGTTAACGTTTGCCACGGGAAATAGTTCCTCAATAATTAAAATTTACGAAATGTTAAAAAAAAACACTAAAATCTTGCTGGAAATGGAACCTACCCTAATTACATAAATAAGTATATACAATTGTATTTACAGCATATTCAATATCTGAAAGTCTATTTGTTTTGGCTGGAATTTTCCTTGCCTGCTTTCAGAAATTAAAAATGTACATCTAACACAGTTTATTCATTTATATTTTAAAGATTTAGAAAACAAGCTGCACTGAAATTTTTCAGTAGCGATACAATAGATTTTACACCAATTCCCATTATTTGTAAATTCAGTGAGAGAAGAAGTTTGAAATCAAAAGTTGTTGTCAACTCAGAAATTTTACATTCAATCACAAGGCCTCCCGAAAACACACATACACACAATTAGCAAAGTGTTTTCTTTTTACTAGAGACGTGTTTTAACATGCTTCCGTTGCCAATTACTCATATGTTTTTAATAAAACTTAACTGTAAGTTATTGATAAAGTTATAAAAAAATTGCAGATGTAATAAATAATATAAACAGGACATTTTTACGAATTGTACCAATCTTTATCACAGAAACATAATCACAGTTACTTAAGAACAAAATAAAATATACAGGTCACTTTCAGATATCCTTCTGGATCAACTGCAATAAGAAATATGATATTTATATTTCAAAGATACAAGAAGTACCGAGCGGCCATAGTTAACTCGTAGACCGCTGGCTTCATTGTCTATCCTGGGTTTGATATCAACAATCGACCACTCTGACTAAGGTTCTCAAGGGCTTTTACTCAGTCACAACAGGCAAATGACTAGATGTTAATCCTTGAATATCCTTCTCACCTCTCCCAATTCGCTCCCAGACCTAAGCCATAGATGTACGTAAAACACCATAAATAAAATTCAAGTGAAACAAAGTACTGTGCTTTACTTCAATTACATTATGAAAGAAGTACTTCAAATAGCATTCCTTTCCATTTTATTTTCTTAATACCAAATTCCAAATGAATGGAATATATTAAATACACACCTTCTTCCACTATAAATATGGCAAAAGTGCTTTAAATGAAATGTACTGCACTTACGGACAGGGAGCTAAAGTTTGACATGGTTAGAATTTCTTTATATTTCGCCTCACACCGAGGCTATTTGATCAATTTGGAATCTAAATATTTGAAAAAAGATGACAACATTTATCTTGTAAATTACAAGCAGATATCTGTACTCTTTCTTGAAAGCCGCATTCAGGTTCCATGAGATCTCTTAATTTCGCACAATCTATTGACTTTGGAAACAATGTCACTTAAAGTTAATACCGTACTGTAAGAGGTGCTTATTATTCACGAATTGTTAAACATTATATATTTTAAATGTCCCTTAAAAAGTTACAGGTATCATATTACTTGTTTTGTAAAATTAGCAAACTTCTATATTAAATACAAATTTTATATT
This sequence comes from Lepisma saccharinum, assembly GCA_022664845.1. Classification (NCBI taxonomy): domain Eukaryota; kingdom Metazoa; phylum Arthropoda; class Insecta; order Zygentoma; family Lepismatidae; genus Lepisma; species Lepisma saccharinum. The sequence goes on along the minus strand of JAGDQP010004105.1, from coordinate 32,100 downwards.
CAAATTGGTTTATTAAAACTAATGCACGGGATAGGAATCGGAACCTGAAAAATGATATATTTATGCAGAAACAAATATATTCACATAAGTAATTATTGTCAGAAAATGGAAGTTTCTTTAGTAGTAAAACAGCAAAATACATTACAATTTTCCGAACCGTTAGTTTTAACCTTTTCTAATGCCACTAACTACGACTGACTAAATATATCTCAGTGAAGTTCTTGCGAACTTTGTTCTTTATGAAATCACGTCATAATGTTTGTGTACTCATGTCTAGAAAGTATTTTGCGAATCTGCGAAACAATTAACAAAGTATTCCCAAATATGTTTCCCATTAGAAATCTTTTTGTTTCTATGTCGACACTGCCGACAAAATAATTTTTATGTCAGTCCAAACGGCACAATATAATATAGAGGCGGAATCAGAATACTAACCAATGCTAACTTTCCTGCATTTAAAGAGCTTACACTAATGAGGGATGTAGTTATTTCCGGTGGAGGTGTTAACTTTTGCAACTGTCTTTTCCTTTCATTACTGAATATAAAGTCGAAGTTTAATCAAGAAGACATCCTACAGACACAGTTCTTATATATTAACAACAATGAACACTTTAGTAGTGAGTATAATCTTATCTCGTAATCCTTTCACCCAATGAATTAGTATTAATTGCTTTGTTATTGTTTAGACCTTGATGTTTCCGAAGCATTTAATGGGAAGCTTAGAATCTGAGCGGACTACTTATGATCATATGTGTTTTTTATCGAAAAGTCCGCACACAGAGCACATACCCACCTTACACGCAATTTGGATTTTAGGCAATTGATGAGTGTTATAAAACAGTATGCATCTTGTTACTAGCTTTATTTTTCTCTTTCTCATCGGGTGGTACAGTGTGAACATTTAGTAATTACATGTTCACAGAGTCGAAACGATGTAGTTGTATTTCTCGCTGCTTTTAGCACCTCTTCAACACACATCACTCCATTAAATTGAGTTTTATTTCGACGAAATGCAAGTATTCACTTTCATTTTTAGTTCTACAGAAGATCTGATGTACGATTTATTTTCCTGAGACAACAGTAAATGTTTTGTTGCTGATCATAAGCTAGTCAATAACTGCAATTGTACTGCTCTCCACTAAAAAGGCAACGCCAAGAAGGAGACGTTGGATTAATGCAAAATTTGCAGAATATATAGAACATGAACAGATAAACAACTGATTAGCAGGGCAGCTTCGTACGTTGCATCCAGAAACACCAATCGAAGGTAGACAAGAGAACCACAGTGAAGCAGTAGACGACTGTTCATCTGAGGTGAGTGTGTGTGTATACGATCGAAACATGTTTCGTCGACGATGCGGCAGCCATGCCAGTAGATTCCCACCTTTGATTGTGGAAGTTTTGGGGCATATCCCGGGTTCGGTTTATCCTTCCGCTACATTGATGCCCGTATTGGACTTATTGCGTCAACAGTGTAGCCTATATTGACTCGATGACTTCACGAAGACACTACGCAACGACATTCCTTATTCCAATGATCGCGCCATACCACGAGACGCAAAGACAGATGGACGGTGCGGATGGGTCTGGCGGATCAAAAAGTCACACCTTGAACCATGATGCACGCACTGCCGATGTCACAAAGCACCCAATGTCCTCTCGAAAAGTTCTACGCCGTCGGACAGAGTGACCATACTTGCACGACACCCATTGCTTCGGATTCCAGTTGACTGCACTGCCTAGGTATGAGTTACTACAATAGTTTTGCGAACGTCTCGCATGGAGAGCCGAATGGCAGGACATTCTCTTTGCAGACTAATCCCACTTATTTTTGCAATATCGTGTTGTCAGCATCAATATCTGGCGTACAGTGACATTAGGCTAGGCGCTTCCTGTGTTTTTCATCGCCACGTCGCATCGGTTCGATACCTGGTGCTATGGTGAGGGATTCACTTGGATTCCTTGCCTATTCGTGCCTCCTATGCTTTGTCGGACATGTGACCAGCCAACGGTACATCAGCATTGTGTTTGATCCGGCTGTGGTCCCTTTAATTGAGGACCTGTCGGGGACCACATAACAGCGGGATAACGCGTCCGCATGTGTACTTGACGTTGTAGTCTTCCTGGCTGGACACAATGTTACCCTGCTTCCTTGGTAGATTCGTTCATCTGATCTGTCGCCGATTGAACACATTTGTTCTAGAATTCCACAATGCCCCTCACGACAGCGACCTCTCCAAAGTATACTTGATACGTTGCGGTATCCTGTCCAAGATACATGGCTTGCCATACCACAGAACATCCAGGGGCTCATGTTCTCTATGCCTCGCCGTGTTGCAGCCATTCTGAACGCCCAAGTGTAGACCAGGCTACTGACTTCGGTTGCGCTTTCGGCACGTTGTCACGCATCACACATAAGATTAACAATTTGTTATTTGTACCTTAGGATATCTATCTGACAAATTTGAAGCTGCTATTTTTTTTCTTCTTGTTAGTTTTGCATTTTCAACGACGAACAGTGTATTATGATATATTATTTAAAAATAATCTGGTTTTCTATTAAGTAAGATGACTCTTCTCTATACAGCCTGTATTTTGTTATTTCATTGTCTCCAAAAATATTTTGTTAGTATTATTGCGTTTATTTGTTGCATAATTCTTATTATAGATTATTTCTAAAATAAATTTCAATAGTTATTTATTCCTAAAACAGTATTTTCGTTTGCTATTTTAGACTATCGTTTAATAATGTTTCAGTCTTCCCTATTTTCATCATAACGATACATTTGAGAACTGAAATTTGTAACGCGCTAAACCAGTTTTTTTTTCTAAACACCCTAAGTATTAATTACAATGTATTTTCCTTTTGACTTATTGAGCATATATTTTAAAAATTTCGTCTTACATCCTATAACATAAGAAGTAAATGGACTGTGTGTGTAATTTTGGTTCAAAATTATGTATCTTTAACTAATTTTATTCCATCAAAATTCAATTATAAAGGTGAAAAAGAAGGAAGGAAGAATATCGCTTTCATATTTCAACATATCTCATTCTTTATGTGTATGGCCATGATGAAATACATAAAAGTTTTCCATTTTAGTACAAAAATAAGTATGAGGGTGAAATTCTATAATTTTGTAGCTAGTGATTCCGCCAGATCTCCCCTATGAGAGTGTAAAACTCAAATCCAACTCAGCATTTCCAGGTTTATTCTCACGGACAAACACAGTTAAAAACCGTGCAAAACTCCACTTACACTCTCCGAAATTTGACTTTACACCCTTAAACTGAAAATCGTGTCGGAATCCCTGTTTGTAGCACAATACAAAATAGAGCCTCACTTCGTGATGAAACGGCTTTTCAACATCACTTGTGTTTTAAATCATACAATGTTTTATTTGGAAACTACGAATAACTTCCTCTTATGGAAAGTTTTGATTCACCCAATTAATTCCTATAGGTCCATATTGCAAATACGTCCAATTGTTTATTCATTCATGAAAATGTTACACTAAGATTAATATTTTTCATCAAATTACATGTTCACTGTAACATTTATGCATCATGCAAGTTTTACTTTGAGTTAGTAAACATCTTAATACTTGGTTATAGATGAGTAATGGAAATAAAAGTACAGTATAGCATTTGAGGAAGTACGAATGCTGAATAATGTGAAATTTTGTTATCATATCACAGGGCTTTTCCTTAAGATACAAAACCTTTAACTATGATCACAAACGATTCAGAAAGAAGTAACTTCGGGGAGTATGTAACATATAGTCTTAATATATTTCCAGTTCGTTTTCCCACTTGTTGCTATTGTCTCTTCCGCTTACGCTGTTGGAGTGCTGGGTGGTATTGGCGGAGTTGAATACTACGTAAGTATTTAGAAGGTATCCAAAAAAAATGTTGTGTTAATGTAATATTTTTCGGTGGTACAGGATTACTACAACATTTTCTTGTGTTAAATCAACATATCGTTTCATTTTGGTGAGCCAGCACAATGAACACGCTGTCAATGCTGGTTCAACTCAATGAAGAATATCATACTAGCACTATGGTAGCTTTGAATCAACATTAACAACATATCATTGTGTTGAATTACCGAAGTCAACGCCACCATATTTATGTTGATTTAACGCAGCAAAAGAATGGTCAAATTGGGACAAATGTTTTTACAATATTTTGCAAGAATTTACAAACGTTTACAAAATCATTTAGAATATGCATATTATTGTCAATTTTATGACATGTTTTACTGTTCGTCAATCTAAACAGATTAAGAAAAAGGTAGATACAATCTACCTCTATTACCTACAAAACGATATTTAAATACTGCAGGGCAACAGGGAAGTAAGGTTTCACAGCTTACATAGCAGCAACTTTAACGTATGGACCCTATACATTTTAATGAGACAAATTACTCCATCACTAACAGCCACTAGGTCTGCAATTAAATCCATGCAATCTTCAACTCTCAGGCTATATAAATGGGTTCTTAATATGTTTTGTCCCATTTTTGACTTAGCTCCTGTTTCTTCTGCAGTCTTCATTTGAAGATAGAAAGGGGAATTGTGAAATATGAACTAGAATGATTTGTAGAGATGTGCCTGACTAACTCTCAGGGATTTAATAACTAAACAAAAGTTATACCTTTCGTATAACTTGCGTTCAGCACAGATACATTGATTGTGTAGAGTGTAGACAGTTATGTTTTGTTAGTACACGTTAGAAATACCAAATAAAACTTATGCTCGTACTTTCTCATGTGGACCGTCCAGACAAGTACATTACTATGTAATTTCATTCTCTTCAGGCCTACCCACGATACCAATTTGGATATGCTGTGAGTAACCATCTTACTGGAGATAACAAGCAACAAACTGAAGTCCGTGATGGTTCTGTTGTCAAGGGTCAGTACAGTCTTGTTGAACCTGATGGCAGTGTAAGAGTTGTCACCTACGGCGCTGATGATGTGAATGGATTCAACGCTATTGTCAAGCGAGTTGGAGGCAATCTTCATGCTGGAGTAGGAGGCTACGGTTATTCGGGTTAGTTACTCTTGTAACGGACTAATTAAAAAATATTGTTAATTAAAGACTGAGTTTGGATTGAAGTTTATCATTTCTGAAGAAAATGAAATAATTTCTCAAAACTCACAGGCATAGTAAGCACGAAAATCTGGCATATTTATAAGTTGGTATCGTGGCAAAATTTTCGCTTTTGTTTGTTGCTTTAAAAGTAATAGAACTTAGTTATCATTTTTTGTATTTTATATTTAATCCACTGATATTTACATTATTTTATGTAAAATATTCTGGGTAATTTAGCATTTAATTAACAATCGAAATCTGTTATATGTTAAACACATATACTGAGTCTAATTGTTTCATCTAATTTTTAGTATTGGAAACTCGATATCTAAACGGGAGGATCTGTGATGTTAAATAATAATGAAACTAATATAAACAGTGAATATTAATGCATTGAGAAAAAGATTGTCGTCTTAAAAGGCACCACAAATTTCAATTAAACGAAGTAATATGCAACTACTTGCCCTCTAATTGGAAAATTTTGAAAACTTCCTGTCTTCTAATATTCAGTCTCTACGTATATCTTAATTATGGCTACACATCCTTGCTTGCAACCGTCAGTTTTCAAAAAAATTCCGAACTCCTCCAAATCCAATATAAAACCCTTACCATCATATATTATCAAATTAATGAACATCAGACACCCTACTAAAATCAACAAATGTTAGTATCTCTTTATGTTAATTTAGACAAAATAAACAGTTAATGTACGATTCATTATGCATATATTGATAAAAATCAGTTCAGAATGACGCTACATGCTATTAAGTATGCCGACCAGCTCCGTTGGTATCTTGATCATTTTTGCGGGTAAATCTTTAAAGAACTTGAAAGTTTCGTGGAGGGGTGACAAGACAAGTTCGCTTCAACCCAGAGAATCCCGCATGTGCTCGATGTAGATAGGTTTACTGATCGAGGCAGTCTTCGGCTATGATACTCCACTAAGTATTGCTAGTCTAGATGTCTCTAGAGACGGACAGTATCGTTTTGGAAATGAATCCATCACCACTTTCATGAATATTAGGTCTAACAGGACTATCGTAGATGTTATAGCTATATTGCTGAGTTGTCAAGGCTCCACGCGGGAGCTCATACAAGTCGGGGTATCCTTTAGCAGAGATTTCATAACTAAACAAATACACTTGGACCTCCATAGCTATCATTTTCTCGATTTTCAATTGGCACCAACATATCCCTGGTAGTACAGAACCACTCTTGAGAGAAAATGGTAACTTATGAATCATAAGTACTGTCTGCAATTGCTTGTGTGCCGGACTCACTTGTGTTCTTAGTTACTGTAAACTCATTAATTTCTACTGTTGGGTATGAAATGGGTATGTGTTGGGTATGCGATGTTTTCATGTCCTCTCTTCACATAAGACAGGATTTAAATCACAGAAGGAGGGAAGTGAGGGAATCGAATAACAAAAGGGAGGTAATTTAAATGTAAGTACTTTTAAGTTAATTGGGCGAGTATTCACCATATACATATAATTGTGAAAACTTTTAGAGGTAATTATTTACACAAATACAAGAAAAAAGTTCAAACTTATGCGTAGTTTCGGAGAATCAGGTGTTCAAAGTTGCTGCGACATCGTCACAAAGCAATGTTTCTGATAGAGATTGCCGCATAGATAGGCGTCACACCCTAAGAATTTCATTTGGGGGGAATAGGTGGTTTAATAGGGTACGCATAGAAATCCCCTCTAAGCTGTATTCGCCAATCATAATTATAACTTAAATTAATGTATTAAGTACAACTTACACTGCGATTTGATAAGCCAACCCTGCTTACCACATGGCTTCGTTTGTGACGATATTGCTGTAATTTTGAGCACCTGTAGCTCAGAAATTAATCAGATTTTGCGAATTTCATAAAAGGTTTTTTTTTGTATTGTGCAAATAATAATTGCTTTCCAATATGAAATAAATGATGTCAGTGGAAACTGAAAGTAAGAAAAGTTTCGTGTTTTCGATTTGTTGTAGTGTGTTAGAGAGTAATTCTAATGAACTTTCTGCATTTATATCGGATATTTTCAGAGGCAAATTGGGTGATGTAAGCCCTCTGCACACTACTAGAGACTTGAGCGATAGTCTTGGAACTTTGGGTCTATTTGACATGTTATCCTCGAAGGTCAACGCACTTGACATATCCTTGACCCAGCATTTGAAACTTTTCTAAAAAAATCCATTTTCCTGGTCAGTAAAGAAAAAGTCTGCTCTGCAGCTGCTATAGCCACTGTTCTCTTTCTGTCCTTCCAGAAATTTTCTCATTCTAGTAAAAAGATAATAATCGGAGGGAACAAGATCTACCGAGTAAGGTGGGAGGTCTATGCATTGAAAATCTAGGTCTCTGAGAAACACCATTGTTTGGTCTGGCCTGTGAACGGGAGCATTGCCCTGGATGAAAAACAAAGTCTTATTCAACTGTCCACGGCGTAATTGTTTTAAAATGCCCTTTAACTTAGCCAGCAGATTGGAGTAACACGCTGCAGTGATTGTTTGTCCATTTGAAAGTTACTCTGATAACAAAACACCGTCCTTATTGTAAGTAATGGTGCTAAGCTCCTTACCTGATGATTTCCAGGCTTTGTATATCATTTGCATTGAAAATCCTGAGTGGTGCCACTCAGAAGACTGCTGCTTGGTCTCACAGGATCAAAGTAGTGTAATTAAGTTTCGTCCCGGATCATAAGCCGATTTTTTTTAATCGGCCTTACATTTCAGCGGAATACAGGAAAACCATGTTGTTTGCGTTTCTCATCGGCGCATAGTGCGACCGATTCCAAAAAGCTGGCGAAAAGTAAAAAAAAAAAAAAAGTAAACAGTTAGAGATTTGTTCATGTTGGGTTGGTTACAGTACATCTGCAATTGTCAGAAATTCACGTGTCAGTACGGTGAACCTGTTGAAAGATGTTTAAAAACTTCAGATTGAAGCAGATCATAATCACATCAAATGGAATTAACGTCTGAAAGTTTCGTAGAATATATAAAAAAGTTACGAAATAATAATTTATCAAATATAAATTATTAGTGAAAGAATAATTGCTATTGATTTTTATTAACTGAAAGCGCCAACATACGGTATGTTATTATGAAAAAGTTATATTGCTTTGTGTTGTTCCGCTATCAGACTTATTGTAAGTTAGAGTCAAATGTATGTTCGTCCATATAAAACAAAAAGAAAATCTGCCCGAAGTTGCCCTTGTTTGTTATTCAATCGCGTCAAAATGGCGGACCCAAAGATCAATTTTCAAAACCGTTGAGCTAAAGCTACGACATTTGGCACAAAGGTGTATTATCACAAGTAGTTTAGGTAAATATTACAATATGTTGGAAAGGTAGCCATCTTGAATTCAAAATTGCTGCCCAAAATTCAATCAGCAATCATGTATTAAAAAAAACATCATATTTCATTAACAACAATTACCATTTAAGTATACGCTAAAATGTTAAAATGTTGTTAAGGGCGTTCAGTTTTGTTCCTCTGACTTCAAAATCATAATCAGTGACCGAAAAAAAAATGAACATGATATTCATCTTGATTGTAACATGATATACAGGTTGTTTCACGAACATGGGTTGTTAGTAAGGGATGAAGGGGATTACAGTTTGCAACTCTGACTTCAGATTCGTAATCAGTTACCAAATAAAACCGAGTACAGAGTTTGAGATCATTCACTTGAGTTCTTTACTTTGTCCAGCTTTTTTGTAATTGTCCGCACTGTGCGGTGTTCAGACATTTCGGAATCAATTTTGGTGCAAGGTTGCGCAGATCCAAATGATTGTGTGTTATGAACCAAATACGCTCTTTTGATATATACAGGGCCTTAGCGATAACTTTAAGTGAGATTCTTCCATCACATATAATTATATCGTGAAGCTGATCCACTCTTCAGGAGTTGACACAGACACTGGGCTTCAAAACATTTCATGTCTTCCGTGGGAAAATCGCCATGTTTAAAGTTTTAACATCACTTCTTCACTATAGAATATGTTCGCCCAATGGTTTCATCATGTAACAATGGATTACCTTGGAAGTTTTCTTCTATAGAAATAAGAAATTGATAACACCACATGCCTCGTCTTGCAGAATAAAATATTGGCTCCGCCATGCCTCATTTAACTACCTACAAGATAATTGAATCCGTGAGATTAAGAAGGAAAAGATTACACCTGACGTTAGTTTTGGAAAACTGAAAGAAAAATCTTTTATGGCTAGACTTGTGGTTGAAACCAAAAGCTTCTGATTACGCAATATCCTTTCGTCTATTGATATTACTTTGTAATTATGTTATTTGTTTTGACCATTGGTTTGCCCGTAAAACAGTTTCATTTTAAATTCCAAAAACTAACTTCAAATGGAATATTTTCCTTCTTAATCTCACCTATTTATTACAAAGGAATGTTAGTGATACGATGCTGCAAATTGATATTTAATGAAAAAAAATAAAGTTTCAAATGGCAACAACGAATTGGATTTGCGGAAGGAAGAACTTAGCAGCCCACATCACATACGTGTTGTGGAAGGAGATTTTATCAAGCTGTGTATTTCTTGCTATGAAAGGAAAATATCAGGAAAAGTAAAATTGATGTTCTCTGAAGAAAGATTCCATCAAATCACCCAAGCGAGAAAATATATACTAAACATATTCTCTTTATTTTAAAAAAAAAATATCTGCTTTAATGCTCCAAAGAAAATGTTACTTCACAACTTCAAATTGAGTTTAATTTGCTTTTGCAGGATTTTGGTTACTCTATCTGTGTGTTTGAATGCCTGTGTTATCATTTACACTTCGTAAATGCATGTAACTAATACAACGTGAACAATCCGTTTTGTTCTGTTAGGGTCAAATTTGATACCAACCTTCATAAAGTAGGATATAATTTGGAAAATTCTTCATGTTACCGACAAAAAAGAAAACAAATCAGATGTAATGTTCCAGAAAACTTAGCAGATGCTTCCCCGAGCCTGGGAAACACTGTCACTATATGTAAAATGTTTAGTAAAGGTTATAAATTAATTTGCAATGTTCACTACGTCCAAGTGTAGGTGAAAATCTAGCTAAGCAAATTAGTGGTACTCCTTGCTCCTATCTACTTTCATAAATGCTAAACTCCTGTGAGTGATCCTATGACGTTTTCTATTTCATTGCAAAAATGAATATGTCATTATCATCTCCAATTACTTCTAGGTACGATAGAAAATATGTTAGTGTTCTTTGTGTAGTCACGCCGTTTTCATTCATATTTGGTTGAAAATAAATATCAAATTTATTAATATACTTCAAGAAACTCAGGATCAGGACAGGATAGAGTGGGAAGATACTGCTGGAAGGTAGTCGGACAGGACATAGTTTTGTAGGTACCATCCAAGTATTTGCCTTGTGTGACTGAGGAAAACCTCGGAAAAGTCTTTACTCAAGAAGAGTGAACGCTGGTATCATTGCAAGGACCTTCCAAATGCTAAGCCAACGTTCCACTCTCACTGAGATAGCGCTTCTTGATCTGTTTGTCTCAAGTATACACATTCGGGAAATTGGCATCCGCAGGTAATAAACGTATTTCACTACTGCCTGAGCTTTTCCTGTTACTATTATAATATACTTCCCTTCACACCGCTATGCAATCTAGTTGAATCGGTTATTTGAAAGAGTCATCATTATAAGTTTCAAATTATATTTAAAGTAAAATGTAATCAAATCAGGTAAATATGTAAACTATAATAAACATTTTATCAAGAATAGTGTTACATAGAACTTGTAAAACGTTGTCACTTGGACCGTAAATTACTCTCTTTCCACGTTTTTAGTATTTTGTGCAGTCTGAAACATAAGCTTTCAAAATGATGGAACCAATTAAACCACATACGTTTATGTTGAAACCTAAACGTTATAGACATAGGATGTTTTAATTATGACTATATCATATTAAAACAAAAGATGATAATTTGCTAATATATTTATTTCTATTTAAAATCTGGATATTCAACTAATATAAGCGATTAACCAAGGTAACCGATTCCTCGGAGACCTTGAGCACCGTAACCCCATGCACCATATCCGCCACGACCGGCCAAACCAAGTCCATAGCCTCCAACTCCACCAAGTCCAACTCCACCAAGTCCTACTCCACCAAGTCCTACTCCACCAAGTCCTACTCCACCAAGACCATATCCTCCAATACCGGCTCCCAAACCTAGTCCAACTCCACCAAGACCATATCCTCCAATACCGGTTCCCAAACCTAGTCCGTATCCACCAACGACTGGTACTGTGGCAAGTGAGATGCGGTTATTATTCTGGCTGCTCACTCCGGTTCCAAGAACAACGGCTGAAATTTTGAACAAATAAACACATTAAGGATATATCCTCTTGTAGTTATATTTTGTTCTTGCATTAACCTCAAGTTACTATTCTTAGTAAGCGATTTTCGTTATCTTCGGCCGTTAATGATTAAAGTTGATTCATGTGTCAAAGATATGAAACTAAAAGGCGCTACACATTATCACAACAATATATTTAACACTGTATTTTAAGCCGAGATTAAATTAGTGTCATGGGTGTAAAGTTCCAAGTGTTCCGTTCCTATCGTAATTATATACACTCATACGTTCTCCAATTATTGGTAACTATTCGAAAATAAAGAAATATGAACCTGTAACCTTTTTCTACATTCAGGCATAGTTCTAAAATCAATTCGCTTCAGAAATTAGTATAAAATCACATACATTTTTAATCCTACCAACAAATTGATCGAGACATTCTTATAGCACTCAATAACTAGTACATGAGGGTACTCACGAATTTGGTTGGCAACACTATAACTTAAACCCTATATAATTTAAAGTATTATGCACTCTACATTCTCTGAAACCATATCTTCTTTTCACGTAGTCCTTGCTGTTACCGCCCATACAATTCATTTTATCTTATCTTATCAGGTAAACCTTTTTGTATTACAACAAGCAAAGTTGTATTATATATATTTGTTATACAACATTCCTACTTTTGTAATGTAAAACTACTATTCTCACGAACATATTATATTAAGAGATTCCGTTTCCAGTACTAGACAGAATTATCTGAATTTTACAATATGGTTAAAATATCATCAAGTCAGTTAACATCTTGGACATTGTGAAACAGTCACATTGAAATTGTATTAATAAATTAGCAGTAAAAATTTTATTAAAATAAAAATAGATGGTGTAATAAAACGTACATGTTATACACTTTTACCACATCAACACAAATTCTTTTCCACGATATATTAATATCTTTCTTCATACATTTCATGAATCACATAAGGAGGAGAACTGGGATATTTTTATATTAATTTCTTAATTCCGCCGCTTGTTTCCGACAAAGATCTTGAACTCCCAATTTAATACAAGAATTTACTCTGATGAAAAATCGTTATAGTAATATTTTAAAGTTTGCAACGCACTGTGATAATAATTGATTCTAAACTCTGCAACGGTACAAACGGGCGACAATGTTTAAAAACGAAACCTGTTTATGTAAATCTTGGAACTGAAGCTTGAATGATTCAATGTCTCTCAAAATAATTGCATTAGATATAGTATTTGCTGCAATCCTGTTGCTAATTTTCACAGATATTTGAACATTTTAGAGAATGTTATATTTATTAGTTGGATTTTTATTAGAATGTTATTCATACTTACCGTATGAGGTGCCGACAAACAAGGCGATGCACAAAAAGAGAGTGGAAGACATCTGCAACAAGAAAAATAAACGTGTTATTGTTAATGAATCTTCCATATATATTGAACAATTCGTGGCCATTAATAACATTAATAACCACTGGCATGACAGACCGAAAGATCCTGAGCCTGCCCCACCGCCATCTGTCTGCGGTTTGTGGAACTGCGTCCACCTGAGTGACGGCTGTGTGGTCAGTATTGCGCCCACCTGACCACGAACAAGAGTATCAGGGGCTTTCTAGACCAAGTGGCCGTCTCGTCTTTATTCACATGACTCCCCAGTTTTCCTCACGACGCTGAGTGGACGCCGAAAAGTGGAACTCCAGCCTAGAATTGAACTTGGGACCACGCGGACATGAGTCCAACGCTCTAACCACTAGACTATGGAGCCCGTGTGTAGCCATTAATACAGAAACAAAACATATTATTCAGAATTTGGTGGAATGCGAAAGTTGTTTTAAAGAAATTGAACACATCTATACAATTCCCTGTATAACTCCAAATATCACTTGAACGTACATACGTGAGCATAGTGAAACTGAGGGGAACTCTGAGAAAACTTAGTCAAGATGCTTATCTGTGCTTTAAAAGGTTTTGGTGCGGGCTTTAGTTAGGTTTTGAGAAAACATGACAAAGCAAGTCACACTACCGGCCTTATTAAACTAAAGTTTACAAGATTTCCACAAGTAGTGCAGAAAATGCTTTTTAGGGGAAGTTCTGACCCGAATGTTCCCTTTACTACTCCTGGAATAGTCCTTGTTGACGGATGTCACTTTGGAAAAACTTTAGTAACCTTTATTTTACATGGTTCATTTTATTAACTATGGAACTCTTGCCGTAACGATGATACGAGCGCAATATAGTTTAAAAATCCAAATATCTATGCCCTAGGAGGGATTCGAACCCGTAACCTAATGAAAGACTGCCCATTTTATAGCCCACACGGCGAAAGAGACAGCTGAGCACAAGGACTTTGTTAGGCATAAAATAAAAAAAAACATGACTCTATCTTAATTACATGGTTTACATATTTTCTGTTGAAAAGTTATTATTTAATTATTTGAGAATGTTCTAGAAATTATGCACCTAATCAATATTAGTGCAGTATAGAGACGATATTCAGTAACACAGGCACAAATATAATGAGATAGAAAATAATGTTAAGATATGATAAAAATTGTTAGTCTCAGATTTAGTATTTGAAGCAGTTTGTTAATACAATCAAAGTACCAGTACGTATTTAAAGATCACCGTACTTGTTGAGAACAGATAAAATATTATAGTAAAAACTTTAGTACATTACCATATTGATAAGATTTTCTGCTGTTGCTTGTAAAGCTGATAAGTTGTATCTGAATAGACTATACCTTCCAGCAATTTCTTGCTTATTTTATATACTAATTTTCAGGAAATTACATCAGAAGTTTCAAGGATTTGTTTTCAATTAAAATATTTAAAGAATTTTCAAACAATTAACAAAATTTTCACTACAATATTTTTTTTAAATATTAGCTTCCTTCTTGTTTCTATAACAACGAAAAAAATATATTTTAATGAGTGACTGCGATGAACTTTCATTTCAGAATATGGCGCATAATATAGTGCAGAGGAAAAAAGAGTATGGAGAGAATTGCAGAAAAAATAACATTCCTAAGTTTGAAGGATTTATTGGGGAAATAACAAAGTAATTATTTCCTTTAAAGGCGTTAATTTTGTAACTTTCTTTCCGTTAAGTACTGAATAAAAGCGTAATTTTCATTAATGGAAACATAGTTCCAACAAATCGTCTTTTGGAAACCAACAACCATGAACACTTTTGTAGTAAGTACATTTTAATTTTGTTATCGCTGTAATAATGCAAATTGTATAGTTGTTTCATTAACTCCATAAATTTTAGAATAATATAGATTATAAAATAAAGCTGGTGCTTTTGTTGTGTTGGTAAAACTTAAATTATTCCTAGGATATTGCACGTTTATATGTAAACTATTGGTAATCATAAGTAATTCATAACTAAGTCAACTGTTGAAACTATACAGGCTCTGATGGCTATGCTAGTAATTTTAAAGATCGCGTATCAGTCTGTGTTGTGGCTGTTAGTTAACTCAAACTTCTTGGTGGCTTTGAGATAACTTTTTAATTACATTGAGTCAAACGATCACTTTACAATTTCTAAAGAAGGAGGATATGAAGAAATAAATAAACGGATATACAAAACTGTGATAGTATTCAAATTAATAGCTAATAACTAGAACATATTTAGAATATGTTTACACATAATAAGAAATAAGATCATGTGAAGGTTTTAACCTATATGAATATGGTAACTTTTGATCGTAAATAACGCAATGTCTTGACAAATTGTTATGAGAGTTATGGTGAATTAGAGAATCAAAAGCAAAGCTTTACCCAAGGGTTTCATTTGAGCAATGTTTGTAAGAGATCAAGTGAAACTTAGAGAGAACATCTGTTTCCCTACTGATCACTGTCAAATGAATTTTTTACCTGAAGAATTCGTTCCCTTCTTCACTCCCTCAAACATAAACCTCACTTAAATACAATAGGTAGAACTGAAATTTCGATTCATTATGTTGACAATAATCTTATGTCATTATTTGATTAGATTTAGCGTCATTTGCAACAATGTCCACTTCAGTGCATCTTTCTTTAAAAGCTATGCATTTCACGTCATGTTTGAAAATAGTTTTTGTCTAGTTTCAATCTGATGCTTTTACATTCTAATTTATGACCATAATTATGAAGTAGTTTGTAGGTGCCTTAAGATTTATAAGTATATTTGTATTTTGAACGTTAATGTTTGTGACATTCTCTTAGAATTCAAACGTCAATCATATTTGTCGAGACTCATCTCATTTAGCGTAAATACGCTGGATCGAATTTAGCTGTTTCATCTGGTAGAATAATTGTAAGAGTTGTCTACTTAACTGGAGATCGAAATTCGACCGCATGTTAAGAACAGCTTATGTTTAATGTATAATTTACAACACACTTCCAAGCACACGGTATTTGGATATAAGTTATGTAATCTACATTAAAGAAGCTAATTTCTCTATAAAAAGTTTGAATACGTTCATAATGATTTCAAATTCTAAATGCTACAGACTAAAAGTAAAGTAAGATTGATTTCCATATAGGATAGGACAATATCAGATGTTAATAGTCCATTTTTAAGGAAATGAAAACTCAATATAAGTTAATATTTCGAAATTTCAGGAGGAATATAATAAAATATTACACATATAATTAATATATTCCTTTCTTAATGTATTTTAGGTACTTTTCGCTCTTGCTGCAGTTCTATCCTCAGCTTACGCTTATGGTGTCCTTGGTGGCATTGGTGGAGTTGACTATTACGTAAGTACTGTGAACCTCACTTTAGAGTAGCTTTAATATTCAATTATTACTTGTTCTCTTGCTTCTGATTTCAAAACGCTTCAATTGTGTATGTTAAATCTTTTGAGAGTTTTTAACCAATTAAAACATCTTGTATACATCTTATAATGTAGAGAATTCAATTGAGCCTCAGGATTTAGAGATACGATTGTATTTAATTATAGTTATTTATGGCTATTAGCCATCTCAGGCTCAGGTCGATATAGTGTTGGAAGATAGTCGGTAGCCGGCAAAAGATGTTGGAAGGTAGTGGCCATAGATAGTACGTGTCATCGCGGCATTTGATTGGTTTGACTGGGGGAAAATCCTTGATGAAACATCAGTGAGGTAGGTCGAAGCTATGCCAACGCTCAAGTAGCTGGGCTACGGGTACTTGGAAGATTGTTACGTTTGCTCAATTACGCTAATTTATAGCCGCTATATATGTTGTTCTGTTTGTATATGACGCAAACAATACTTCAAATCAAAGTACACTTAATGTGAACAATATGTCCTGAAAATTTCAAAATACGTTTCTGTTTTACCACGTTTTTAGTGCATAATATATGAACTTTTCGTGAAATTGATAAGAACATCTTCTGGTGTGCTGGTACCCAATTCGTGCACAAGAAATTCACTTAATAGGGACAAATGTACTAAAACTGATATGAACACGCACTCAAGATAATATGAACTTCTGTAAATATAAACTAAAAGTGTGCAAAACATGCACTAAGGGCAAACAGCCAATAAAAAGACACATTGAGCACACAAAAACTCAACAGTTTTCAGTATATTCCCATGCAGTTCACGTGAGTCCATATAAAGTTTATTTATGGTCTAGTTTTTGTGAGCTTCCTGTGCCATGAGATTTTTAGTGAAGGCAATTCATTTGAGACTTTGCAGTGAGAATTGCAACTTGAGGTTATTTGAAGTTTGCCTTCTTTTCCACATTTACACTGGGTGATTGCTGGGACGTCACCCTGAATAAAACCAACCCCAACTCGTTCCAAAATCCCTGCTCTTTTGTTGCTATCTCCTCCCAAAGAAAACGGCTACTGAGCTTTATTGGAAGTTTGTTAAATAAATAAGTAATAAGGTTAGTTCCAATATGTTTAAAACTGAGATAGTAGTAGTATGTATATTATACATGAATCTGTACCAAGCTAATTATTTATATATTAGTTGAAACCAAAAAGTTGTCTTTCTCTCTTAATCGTATTAGTATATATTATCGGATTCTCATAGGTGTATGCATAACGTTCGAAAAAGACGTAGTGACTATTAAATTTAGTAAATAAAGCGAAAGTTTGGCGTGAATCTTATTTCGGTTCTCCATACCTAAATTAACGTGTAGCTTCCAAATCAGTCTATGAATACTTTGAGATAGTATTAAACAATATGACAAAACGAAAGATTCAACAACATAAGTTTTATGATATAATGTATAGAAATAAATAAAATACATTTTGAATAATATTATTTTCACGCAAATTCAAATCAAGCTTTAAGTTATAATCAGCATTATATTGATCATGTAATTATTTCTTTTCAGGCCTACCCACGATACCAATTTGGATATGCAGTGAGTGACCGTCTCACTGGAGACAACAAGCAACAAACTGAAGTCCGTGATGGCCCTGTCGTGAAGGGACAATACAGTCTTGTTGAACCCGATGGCAGTGTAAGAATCGTCACCTACGGCGCTGATGATGTTAATGGATTCAACGCTATTGTCAAGCGAGTTGGAGGCAATCTTCATTCTGGAGTCGGAGGTTACGGTTATTTGGGTTAATTACCCTTACCATTGACACGAATGTAAAATATATGATGTGTAAATAAAGTGTTGTGCATTGATGTGGCCGAGATATTCTTTGAAAAAATCAAAACATTTCTTCTTACGTAATATAAAATGTAATTATATTTAATTATTCTCATTCATTGGAATTGTCTCTCCCTTTACGATATTATGAA
The DNA here is from genome assembly GCA_022664845.1 of Lepisma saccharinum. NCBI lineage: Eukaryota > Metazoa > Arthropoda > Insecta > Zygentoma > Lepismatidae > Lepisma > Lepisma saccharinum. The sequence goes on along the minus strand of JAGDQP010004105.1, from coordinate 13,911 downwards.
TTATTAATAGAAGAGTATTCCTAGTATCTTCTGCTTCTAAAATCTAATTTGAAGCCCCCAATCAAGCATTTAGTTGAGAAACAGTGTATTGTAAAGATGCACTTTGGCATTCAGGACCTAAGAAACAGGCCAAAAGTAGTTAGGTCGTTGCTCGGACGAGAGCATAAAACGACAGATTTGAATGAGAGTACAACCTCACAACTATACCTTATTTTCATATAACTCATGAGAACATCCGTATGTCACATGTTGAGAGGAAAGAGTTCGAAATATATGTTTGATATACGTATCCAAAGTACAAATAAGTAGGTTCAAATTATATCAAAAGATTACAAGTTTAAGATTTAAGAGCAATAAATGTTTGGAAACATTTTCCTTTTCAAAATTTCGTGTTCGTTATTATTGTTGTTTTAATATGATATCATAAAATTTGAATGTGAATGCACCAAGCTACGCTATTATATGGAGAAATCACACAAAACTTCTATTATGGCTACGGCGTTTGTTATTTTTAAAATCATATGAATCCAGACCGCGGGTAATTTTGGAATCTATAAGTTTCTGAGTTTTGTCATATTAGGAAAAATAATACTAGAACCTTTTATTTTCAGAAAATTGTGGGATTAAATACTAGCTTTGTAGGCAACTAACTTTTCTTTTAACCAATGGTTTAGTATGCCTTTCTTCATTTCCTGTTGAATGCTGGATATTAGCTTTGGCGAATCATGACGTTCGTGAAAAGAATGAAGAATACAGAATGTTGATTATAATCTGTTATTATACAGAATGTTGATTATCTCCTCTTGTATTAGAAACCATTTTCGACTTACAATCTGGAAGAATTTTTTGATTACGAAGTTTAATTTCTATTTACCGTGCCTATTTTAATCCGTTAGGGTAAATTAGAAATATTTCAACCATATTTATATCTCCTTCGAACCTTCAACAACTATCATTTCTCAACATGGCATAAATGCGTAATTAATTAACCAAATATTTTTTAGATGAATTTCATCTATAAATGAGGAAACAAAAAGCAAAGGAACATTATACATTATCACAATAGCGAACAGTATCATCAAGAGTAACTGGCTAGCACGTTAACTGCTACGCAAGGGAAAAAATAGCTTCGCTGGGGCCACGGAGCATTTCTTTTTAATATAAGTGATAATATGATTGTAGAAAAAAAATTGATTCTGTATAATTTAAGAAAACGTTACTGTTATTGCTTGTTCCGTGTGAGTTATTAGTAACTCACGTGGCCGTACAGTCAAATGTTACTACTATGCGACTCACAAAATACTTTTTTATTTTCCGTTTTAGATATATTTGTTCCATTCCACAATTATTTATATTATTTCCGGAGTAACTGCAGCATGTCAGGTTAGCGTATACTGTCCGATTTTTCCAAAACACTACCACACAAATAGCCGAGACACAACAGTGGCAGCCTTCTCTTTGAAGACCTTTGAATGCCGACATCCTTATTTTTCGTAATAAAAAAACCGTTCGGGTGCCGATTCTTTGCGTAAACAATTAACCGTTTCTTCTTCAATGCGCTGGGAAGCTATTTACGAACCAGCCTTTTTACCATTTGTAGTAAAATAAAATTGTCATAATTACTTGTAACAATAAAAACACAAAGAGCCATGATTTACCCGAACTACATACAGTTTTTTTAGGAAGTTTCAACATGTACTATGTATGTTATAACATGATAGCGTGAGTTGTCTTCCCACCACGCGACTGCGAACGCAAAGACATGCGTGAGTTATATTCGCTTCACGCAGCTCAGGGTGAAAAAGAAGCGTGAGTTAAATACAACTCATATGCCAGTCAATGTGCTAAGCTAGGTTCCAACGACTAGATTCCATTGAGTAATCTTATTCAAACATAAATTAGGTTAAATATTTTAATATTAAACAGTGAAAAGTATGTGACTGGACCGGGGATCGAACCCAGGACCTTTATGTAACCGTCCCCATGCGCTAACCACTGCGCCACCCAGTCGATCCGCTTTTCAATCACACACCTTCCACTCTTGATGTCGATGTTCTCTCTCGAAACCACCTGTATAGTACCACAACTCCCAGTTGTACTTGTACTTTTCTGTGTCTCATAATGGTGAAGATCTCACACGGGAGAAATAATTTCAAAGTTGGAATGGAGGAAATTTTCGATTTTTTTTATACACCAAGCCTCTTTAGGTGCAGATCCCCGGTCCAGTCACATACTCTTCACTCTTTATTTTTAATGGTATCTACACTTAAAGAGGCTTGGTGTATAAAAAAAGAATCGGAAGTTTCTTCCATTTCAACTTTAAAGTATTTTACTTACCTATTATTTTCTCTTACAATGAAATTGCTTCCAATTGGACACGGAAATCAGCACGAAACTTGCACAGTGCATTGATGATGTGTTCAAATATTACTTCGTTTCCAAGTTTCGCTGAACACTAGTTACAGGACTTGAAAGTTATCGAAATTTTGTTCTGATCGACTGAATGATAGGCAACACTTCATATATATGAGTTCACTACTAATCTTATACGAAGAAATTTGCGGCATTTATCAGATTAACGTTGTGTTTGATCTGGTGGCTAATCATATTTTGACAGGTGAATTGCAGGCTTGCTTGCCCGTGGGAGAGCTGCGATAGGGGAAGAAAAGTGAACATTTTAATTAGTACCACTCCTGATTGGTCGAAAGTAAAAGGCAATCTCCTTTCTTCTCTGTTTAACTTATTGTATATGTTATGTTGTAGAGTGCAGTCTGAAGAAGGAGGTGGTATCGTTCTGAGACTATTACACTTTAGTTTCTTTTTTTATTAAAGTATATCAGCCTTGTTAGAATGCTGTATTTTCTTTAATCATCTGGAAATTTATGAGCTGTTAATGCTACAAGATGGGCTGTTTAATTTCTGCAGGAAATCTTTAGAACTGAAGTTATTGAACAAAGTAAGCATGATGGAAGGATTTGTTATGACAAATTGGATGAAGGATGTACTAGGATGAAGACTAGACGAATGTCAGGATTAGTGACAATCAAAGTAGGATGAATGGAAGGCTTATGGAATTAAGTAATGAAGAAACGTTCGATAAGTAGCTTACGAAGTAAAGGGGAAGAAAATAAGAGAAACTCTCAAGCCCATTTTTAGATGAGAAGACGTTGTATTCGTTTTAAAACCTGAATGAAGAGCTGCATCGAATAATTTTCTGCTAGAAGTTGTACTACCCCTTAAAAAGAACAAAAAAAATTATCGTCTGAAAATGTAGATTTGAGCTTTTGCTAAAGAGCATCTTTGATGGAAAAGTTGCAGAAATGAAGATTGATGAGGTGTTAATGGAAAAGTTGACGGTAGACTTGATGGAATTGGTGAAAGAAATGTGTTTGTTATTTTCGTGAAAACAGAAAGGCTGATGAAACAAGAAGTGATACCAACAAGAGGAGTAAAACACCCCCTCAGGGAGGGGGCGCTGGCACTCATTAATAATAAAATCCTGAGTAATTGCGCAGCATTTGAAAGTACCAGTAGGAGCATAACAGATCATACTTATCAGGATAATACTGCTACTTGTGTTCCAGTTGACGAAGGAGGAAGATATAATTCATATCGAAAGTCTAAGGAATGAAGGATGGATGTCTATTCTAAACGGTATTTACAACAATGGAACTGAAAACCTAAATATATTGCACTGAATAACTAATTTTGAAATGAGCACAGGGTGGTAGGTATTTTCTTTCTTTCTTCTTTTTCCATATTTTGTGGAACGAACGAATTATACACAGTGTTTTGAGCTTCCTGCTAATAAAATCTCTATTCTTTGTTTCTGGACATTTGTCCCTTTTTCCTGGCTGCTTCATATTCTTTATTGTCTGAATAATAGATTGAGCTGGAATGAAGTAAGAGTTATCATTAAAAATAAATTTAAAGCAGCTTTGTTGGAAAATCGTTTGGTAGAAACCTACAATTTACAAGAAATTATAGCCTGGTGAGTGGTGATACAGTTTGGAAAATATTAAGTTGATTTTTTTCAAGATGTAGTGCCGTTGGCGAAATGTATTCTCAAAGGTTTTAATCCAAGGATTGTTAGAAGTTGTGAGTTTGATTGAAGGGTTTCTTCGCTTTTTAAGTTGAATGCAAAGCTGTTGAGATATAAAGATACATAAATACTATGGTGGAATATTGTATTTGGGAAAGAAAGGGGGGAGGAAGAGAATTGAAGGTTGACAGAAACATAAAAAATTGTGACTACTGTTCTGAATAGTAAAAAGAATATGCTTGGAGAGATTGCATTAAATAACGGATATTTAAATCGATATCAGAAGAAAGTAAAGGAATTAACTTGATTGATGTAAACGTTAGGAGTAGGATATCCCGTAATGGATTTAATATTACACAAGAGAGCAATAGAAGCATGGAAGAACTAATGAGAAAGAACGTAGATGAAATTATAGAAAAGGGTAAACGGGAACTATTGATGGAATACTGTATTGAACATAACTAATGAAACATGTGTCAAGAATTATAACATAGGAGAAAAGGACGATATAGATTATAGAAATATAAAAAAAATGTTGTTATGATTATATATGATATGAAAGTAAACGTTTGGGTTAGCCTATCAACTGCTAATGGTAATGTTGACGGCTTTGAGAATAATGAACTTGTATAGTAAGGAGAGGACTTATATGAATTTTGTCGCACTGTGCATGAAACCCATAACAAACCACTCAAAAAGAAATGAGATAATATGATGACTGTAATCCTAATCATGTCGTACGTCATCCATCAGATCATGATACTTTTGTAAGCAATAACGTCCGAGAAAAGAAGAGAACAAGACAAACCACACTCCTACACTTATAGACGTCCATACAAAAAAAATGATTTTGTCATAACCTCTTCAGTGACGGTTATTAGTTTCGTGCACGGTGCCACAGAATGGATTCCTTGTCTCTTCGAAGGAAATATAGGAACATTTGTTGTTGGAAGTTTTTTCTGAGGAAAATAATATATTTATATTGTAAATTTTAATGAGTGCCTGTGACATACTATACTTCCGTTTTAGAATATGAAGCATAATATACTTCTAGAGGAAAGAAAATGTAAAGGCATTACAAAAATTAACATTCCTGAATCTGAAGAATTCATTAAGGAAATAACGAAGTAATTATTTCCTTTATAGGTTTTAATTTAATAATTTTCTTTCCGTTCTTTCTTTAATAAAAGCCTAATGTTCATTGATGAAAACACAGTTCCAACAAATCGTCTCTTGGAAACAAACAACCATGAACACGTTTGTAGTAAGTACTTATTAATTATCTTCTTCTTACAGTTATGAATATTAAACAGCTGTTTCATTAACTCCATAAACTTAAGAACAATAAACACTATAGAATAGCATTGAGCTTTTCTTATGTTGATACAAAATTATACAGGTATACAAACTTGAATTATTCCTAGGATATTGCACGTTTATGTGTAAAATCTCATTACTTGTAAATAATTTATTGCTCAGTCTATTGTTGAAAATATGCAAACTGTGATTGCTATGTTAGTAATATTAAAGAACATGTTAGTAATTTAATATTGAGTGTGTGACATTATTGTTTAATAGTACAAACTCATGGACATAATTATTTGATAAATTTTTCCTCAGTTGAGTGAATCGATCGCTGCATAATTTTTCTAAGTCCTTTGTGAATTCAAATTGGAATAAGGAAATAAACTAATATACAGGATGTTTACGAAATAATGGGAATATTATAAAATGTGTTTCCTAAGACCTAAACAAGAAAAATGTATTTGAAGAAATAAAAACATGTGGTCGAAAGTGCCATCATGAGAAATGACGTACTATAACAAATAACAAACAGTAACGTTAGATATGTGGTTTTATCAAATGCTAATCAAACTTATACTCAAAGATTGATTTTGAGCTACGTTTGTAAGTGGATATTTGAAGAGCTTAATTTCAAAGGGTCTTTCTTGATTAAAAATAGATGCTCCAGGAACAATGCTTTTATTATTTTACAGCTAAAAAATTTCAAGTAGAGTTTCCATATTAATTATTATGATAGGTATGTCTTAATAACACGATAACATACAATGAAAACGATATCTGAAATTGTTTAGCTGGAACATTAAAATAAATATGAGAATTTTGGAACAGTATCGGTGGACATAAGACTCTGTGAAAATAAGATCTTCAGTTGAGTCTTTCTTATGCTGATACAAAATTGAGCCTAGAGTGAAACTATATGTTTCTCTACTCTGCAATATCTAATACTAGGGAATGCATTGTTCACGTAGATATTTTCTCTCTTCCCATCCCTCTTGAGTAAAAAAAAAAACTAATAATGTATTTAGTTTTGAAACTACTTTTTCTTGTATCGATCTGAGGATGTTATCCACGAAATTTAGCATTATTTTTTTTTAATATTTTGAATGAACTTTAGGGTAAATACATCTTTTCTTTGATAAATTTTAATGTATGTGATATTATTTTATACAGTAAAAAATATCTGTTATAAGTTAACAAAATGTGGGGTTTAGGCGTGACTGCCACTTTCTGTGTGTTAAATCAACACCACACACGGTGTTGAATCTGCTCAGTTAGAAACAGAGTGTCTTATCAACTTGGCTAAAGTGTCAGACAGAAAAAGCACTAGATGCAAACGATATTTATTGAACAACATTTCAATTAAACGATTACACGATAGATTCAAAATTGTAGAGGATCAAATGTATGTTGCTGAACCCACAAAACAAACTAAGTTACTTGCACGACTTATCTCATGGTTTAATCACTTCATCCTTGTCAATTGGAAAACAAAATATCCATTCATTTAGAATATTCCATTTCTATCAAAGCCAGCAAGATGGCGACAGCCAAACACTTGACCAGCTTTCTTATCGAAACAACGTGGCAAATGCTGCGCTTGCTTTCATAGAAATGGAACATATTCTCAATGAATGGGGATTCTGCTCCCTAATTGACAAATGAAAAACTTATTAAACCATGGAATAAAACTCTAGAGTAAGTTTGTTTGTATTTGGGGTTCAGCAACATTTTTTTTTTCATGTATACTCTTTGAATCCAGTGTTCTTTCTATCTGGTGATTTAGCCCAGACGGTAAGATACTAGACTTCTAAGTTCTTACTCAACAACCCATGTTCAAACTTTGATGCAACTGAAAGATGTTCCCCAGTACGGAAATCAACACCGTGTGTTGTGTTGATTTAACACAAAACATGGTAGTCATGCTGGGACACCGCATTGCGTTGAATTAACAAAACTATTTTATTTATTGTGTAGTATTCCCACGTGATTCGCGTTTCTTGAAACTCATCTCATTTAACTAAAGTGTTCTGTATCGAAATGCGTTCACTCACCTGTTATATTAATCGATTAAATACTCTACTTACCGGGAGACCGGAAATTCAGCGCCTTTGTAAAAGACTACCATATGTAATGTTTAATTTACAATGCACATCCACGAACATGATAATCGTGTAAAAGTTATCATATCTACGTTAATGTAGCAATTTCAGTATGTTTTGAAATTATTGTTTTAAATCACACGCACCAAATTCTTATAAAATTGCAAATTATTAAGTTTTTTTTAACGATCGTAACAGTTTAAAAAAACATAATACTACATCCTCAAAAATAAAGTAAGATAGATTTAAAAATATTATTAGGACAATATCAGATAATAATATTTAAATTGAAACAAACGAAACCTCAATATACATTAATGTTTTAAAATTACACAATAATGTATTAAAATATTAAACAATAATATATTAAAATATACTTCTTCTTAATGTATTTTAGGTTCTTTTCGCTCTTGTAGCAGTTTTGTCTTCAGCTTACGCTGTTGGTGTCCTTGGTGGCATTGGTGGAGTTGACTATTACGTAAGTAGACCACATTTTTTTCTGAGAGCAACTTCGATTTTCAATTATTCCTTACAATTTCGATTTTGAATCGGTTTCACCACATATGTTAAATTCTTTGGAGTTATTAAATAGTTTCAAACAAATGGTATATATTGTTATGATAAAATCAATTACGTAAAATGAACATACTTAATTTAAGTAGGATATGAATATTTGCTAAATTACATTAATTATATCGGTTTAATAATACTTTGTTCTGATTTGTATGTATCGTAAAGTAGGCAACTCATTTGAGACTTTATAAGGCAAACAGCAAGTTTAGTCAACCTATGGTTTTTCCTGGTTTCCCCGATTCGCACTAGACGATTGCTGAAATGGTACTTTGAATGAAGAGAAGCCCGACTCATGCCTTGTTTCTGTTATCTTGCTCTATCATGAATTGCACTTCAGCTCTATTTGAAGTTAGGTATAAAAACAAGTTAATGAATAAATAATAGGCTTAGTAACAAAACAGTTTAAATCAAGATATTGGTATGTGAACGATCCATGAACTTGCAGTTAATTACACTTAAAAGATCTATATGCTACCTTATTTCTACTACTAGAATATTACCGGAACATTGGGATAAACGGATGTACAATGTTGGAAAATTTCATTTATCTTATTCAATTTTTAAAGGAAAAAACACGACTTGGCGCAAGTTAATTTCAATTTTCTTGGGTTCAGTTCAAGTACAGGTCATAAACCAATTTATTTATATTTTAAGATAGTATTAAACAACGTAACAAAGTAAATGAAACAAGAAAAAGTAAATTAATGTCCATAATCTATGGAAATAAGTGAAATACATTTAAACTGATTTTAAACTTGAATTTGAATGTTTATTTATGGTCTTCAGGCAGCCATGGCCCATGCCGAGATATGATTGGAGCAAAAATATAAAACAAAAACAGAACCTAGGCTAAAGTACCATTTATTTGATGTGACTGAGAAAAAGTGTTCGGAGAAACCTCAGTCAAAATGGTATCAGCAGATGGTATTGAACCGAATACTTCCTAATTCACAGTCAACGCTCTATCAGCTGAGATTTGAAATACAATCTGAGTAACATTTGCACACAAACTCAACCAAAGATTTATGATATCAGAAAAATTAGTGTGATTATGTACTTATTTCTCTTCAGGCCTACCCACGATACCAATTTGGATATGCAGTGAGTGACCACCTCACAGGAGACAACAAGCAACAAACTGAAGTCCGTGATGGTCCTGTTGTGAAGGGACAATACAGTCTTGTTGAACCCGATGGCAGTGTAAGAATCGTCACCTACGGCGCTGATGATGTTAATGGATTCAACGCTATTGTCAAGCGAGTTGGAGGCAATCTCCATGCTGGAGTCGGAGGTTACGGTTATTTGGGTTAATTACCCTTACCATTGACACGAATGTAAGCCATATTATGTTTAAATAAATCGTCATGCATTAATTTGGTCTATATATTCTTTACGGAAATAAAACAGTTCTTCTTAGGTAATCAGAAATAATATAATACCAAATGTACAAAATGGTATAATATCTATATATATATCTCATTTATTTAATTTGTCTCTCACGTTAAAATCTTTACAAACGATTGATGGTATGAAGTCCATTCATTCCTGCAAACTAAAACAGAAGAGCGGAAATGTTCACTTTATCTTCGAAGAGAAAGCAATTTACAGTAAACTATTAATTTTCAATCTGAAAGAGTGGATTTCAGCGAAACGCTCTTACTTTGGATAGAAACAGTGATACTTTTAGATGGGATTCCAATGATTTATGAATATAATTTATTTTTCAAATTTAAAAGAACTATTTCGTATATTTTAGAGTAGTTCGCAATGCGCAATGGGCACTAGTCAAGTTATTTTCCGTTAACCGTTACCGTGAACATCACGGAAAAACGAAGCTCTACTGAGAAGTGAATCGCGGTTAGTTGAAAACATCAAAAGCTCTACCTGGAAGGGGTCTGCGCCCCATGGGGGAGGTTTGCCCCATTTATTGTAACCTATTCGTGATGGTTCGTTTTCAAACCAATTTCAATTTCTTTAGCTTCTTAGAAAATTGGTTTTAGGTGGCCATTTTGAATTAAAGATGGTGACTTTTTTAACATTTTCTTATAATGTCGTGACTTACTCCTGATGGTAACTTTCATACTAAATTCCATTTATCTTACTCGAATGGTGTGTAAAATGGTTTGGGGGAGGCTATTTTTAATCCAAGATGGCGACTTTTTTCAAAATGTCTGAAGTTCCCCTTTTTTTACTTATCACTCTCCACGTTCATGCCAACTTTCATGTTTCTAACTTATTCTGAACGCTCTAAACAATATGATGAGTCTGTGAGAGTGAATGGATCAGAACCTAAAATACACAATTTCAGGAGTCCACAACTCAAACATGCTTCAAGATACGAATATGGCATTTTGCACACTTGCACATATTTGCTATATCGCCTTAATTTCGGAATCTCATATTTCTATCTTTAGCGCGTGTTTTCTTACGGGACCTCGAAATATCCGGTTTCACCATAACCTATAGTTCCTGTATAACATGCTTTTGGCAGTACTGACGTTTTGTTACGCGCTGTAGTTGGCTACATTTACTTCCGTGTATGTTGATTCATCTGAAAGTGATTTAGTTCTAATTAAAAAGAACCACCATAGATTAAATCTTCTATTCGAGCGTAATCTTTTTTATCTTTTCTCCCATGAAAATACGTCCCTATTTATACCCTCGTGAGACGAAATATTACGCTCTAACCTCGTGAGACGAAATATTACGCTCAATCCGAACCGAATACCGCTCCTCCGAATTTAGTGTGTTACCGACAAAGACTCGTCTAATATTTGAGAAAATGTGTTCCTACGATATACTTGATATTTAAAATCTTTACAAAATAGCAATATACGAGTAGTAATGCTCGGGTGAAAGCATAAAAATTCAAACTTGAATGAGAGCGTATCGTTGGTAGATTTTCCTCTTTTACTATACCTGATGGGGACATCTATGGCATATGCAAAGAGGAAAGTGTTGCAAATATGTACTTAATATTTACGCATCTAAAGTAGAAGAAGTGACGTAAGGTTTTAGTCCTTCAAACGTCTATAACATGATTGAATGGAATACTGTTTGTTGCCTTATTATATAGACTCTTACAATTTGAAGGAAGTCAACAAATTATTATATTTCATGGACAAACCACACAAAATGCCTCTCTTTCCAAGTTCTTTTAAAAACAAATTATATGAAAGCAGAGCCAGAACAATTTTGCAAACTACAATACAAGCCTCTGTGTTATGCCATATTAAGGATTCTAATAACAAAACATTATTTCTAACATTTTGTGGAACTAAATACAGGCCTTGTTGCAACAACCCTTTCTTGATCAATGTTTCGTTATTTCTTGTTGGATTTTAGCTTTGCTGAATAACAACGTTCGTGGAAGGAATGAAGTAACCACTGTCATTATATACCATTTTGATGGTGGATTTTTTTTTGTATTGGAATCAATTTTAGGCTTTCAATATCGCAGATATTTTTTACCATGAAGTTTATAATCATTAACATTATCATCTATCATATACTTGGAGCCCTCAATTATGATTTTTTTCTAATGTGACCGGATGTCTAATGTTGTATTTTTGGACCGTGAGGAAAAGAACGATAATTTTCCTAGAACACTACCGTTAATCAGAAACATATTCTCCGTCGGACTCCATAACAATCTGCAACCTGCCAAACAGTTGTTGAATCCCCCGCTGAAAGAAGGCACCGGTTATGCAGATAAAGAAGTGGGTCATAGTTCGTTGCACGTCATCCTTATTTTACAATATTTTCTCGACAATGTAGGTTTGCAGGCTGGGAAAAAGAGAGTTTTCTGTTGATGCACGATCTGGTGCAAACGCCGGGTGGGTGAGTTTGTCCCACATTCCTCGATCTTATCACAGGTCCTTTTTGACGTGTGTGGACGCGCGTTATCACCGTGAATGAGCATACCCTTGCAATTAACCAGAGCATGCCATTTCTCTAACAATGCAGTCCGTAGCCGTTCAAGCTGCTGACAGTTGACATGTGCGTTGATGGTCTGGTTTCGTGACAAGAGGTCAAAATAACAGATATTCCAGCAAACACTGAACATCACTTTGCGCGGGTGGAGATCCTGTTTTGGCACAGTTTCTGCGGTCTCCCTTTAGATACCTACTATCGTTTGCATGTAATCATCCTCTGTCACCACGTTTCATCCTCTGTCACCATTCTGTCCAAAAATGGCTCACGTGTCTGACGGGTGAGCAGCAAACTTCAGATGTCAACTCGTTGCTGCTTCTGTTGAGGCGTTAACGCACTCATTTTCCGAGTTTCGACACGTACCCAAGGTCCTGCGGATGACGACGAACTGTCGAATTGGTGACAAGAAGTTAATTGGCCAGTTCTTCAATAGTTTGCATTGGATTTTCCTCCACCGCTGCTCGATGGCATGGTTGTTCACAGTGGCGGTTCTAGAGGGAAAAAAACTAGGGCGGGGGGGGGGGGCTCTCTCAACGTTGCATATTACATATTTTGATGCTGTCTATAATCTACATTATCGTTCTTTTCTCTTTTGCCTTCCCGCCATTCGTTCCAATGCGTTTTTCAGTACAAGCTCTTCTCAGACAATGAGCCAACAAATGTTTGTTTCTGTGGGTGGGTATATGATACACATTAGTCATTTTCAGTATTTTTTTTTTTAATTGCACATTAATTCTCCTTAGGTATATCTATGAAGGAAATATGAACGTTTAAAACCTTTTTCAGTGTAAGAAAACAATAATTAGTTGAAGCAAAAAAGTGAACATTTTAATATTTTTCATCACTGCATGGAATTTATGGAATTAACAGAGGGAAATTTATAGTTATCTGCAAAATTTACACTGGATAAAATGACCTGATTGCATTTTACAGTACATAAAACGGCATTAAGAGTCCCTCCCTTTACACACACACACTTAAAAATCTAAATGCCACACTGGATATATTGTATAATTCAACACCAATTTAGACCTAAATAAGATGATTTAAAAAAAACAGCAACAAAGATTTCTACTTTTCATTTGTAGGTCATACTAAAATTTCCTATATTATTTATAAAGTAAGAAGTAAGTCGGACAACGATAAGCGTTCTGTCGTTTTCGGTATAAGCTACTGGTGGTATAATTTCAAAATAACACCGCATTGCCTATAAGCAATAAACTAAATTTTTAGATGATGTGGTCTTCCCTTTGCTACAACGTTGTTGATAGTAAAGACTTCTAAAAGGTTTTATAAACAAAAAATACTGTGTTATATAACCAAAAAACAATAAAATAAGTACTTGAATCTTGTTTAAAGAAATTAAAAAATCCTTTAAAACTCGCCAAAATGCAGTTTCTAACATACACTGTGACTCCCTCCCCCACCGCATGTTTATAGAAGAAGCTTATCATGGTACACTTAATTTCATGTTCAAGAATCGATAACATTAAACTTCTTGCAAAATAAATATTAATTATACTAAATATTTCAAGACAATTGAGGATATTAGTTTATCTTCACTGCAAAATACTGGGAGGGCCCAGACGCCCCCGGCCCAGGCTTAGAACCGCTTCTGGTTGTTCAGCTGCACAAGTATTCTTTCTCGTAAGTTATAGATGAGGCTGGTGCCCTCAGATCGAAATCTCTGGAATCGCTTCTGGCACTTTAGCACATCCACAGCACCCTGACCATATACGTCATTGATGTTTTGTGCCGCTGCGATGGCTGGATGTACCTGGTGAAATTCGTACAGCATTACATACCGTATGTGGTCCCCCGACACTGCCGTGATCAAACACAAGTCATTCTTCCAAAACGTCGAGTAGATCGTTCTGCTTCTACACACTGCTGCTTAATGAAGTCTCCTATACGACTCAGCTATAGCATGTGTCGTCTACTTCACTATTCGCTCGTCAA
>JAGDQP010004104.1:36289-87872 GCA_022664845.1 Lepisma saccharinum | reverse complement strand
CAAGTCTCAACTACGGGGAAGATGCTACCAATACTCATTTGAAAACGGGTTTATGGTATAAGGATACGGCGGGACAGTTTAATACGCTAACAAACGACAATGTTGGATTTCAAAAACGTAGTGCAATGATTGCAGGTAGTGCATCTATTGAAATGCTTGGTCGTGTTTACACTGATATTACAACCCTTAATCGTATTCTTCCCAATAAAGTTAATATGCGAGTTAAACTCAGTCGTAATAAAGATGCATTCTGTCTTATGGCAGGACAACAATCTGATTTCAAAGTTCATTTGGAGGAAGTTATACTGTATGCACGTCGTTTGGAAATATCTGCTGATGTATCTCTTCAATTAAATCAATATATGCTTCAGGATACTGCTAAACTTCCATTGACACGTGTAGAAACACGTGTTCATACCATTCCTCAAAATGTATCTAGTTTCAATTTGGACAATTTATTTTTAGGAAAAGTACCTAAAGGTCTTGTTATTGGTTTTGTTTCAAATACTGCCTTTAATGGACAATATAATGAAAATCCTTTCCAATTTCAACATTTTAATCTCAACAAACTTCAAGTGCAGGTTGGTTCTAAATTTTATCCACCTACTCCCTTGACTCCTGATTTTGCAAACAATTTGTTTATTCCGAGTTACCATACTTTAATTTCCGGGACTGGTATATTTCATCAAAATGCAGGGCATACCATTTCACCTGAAGAATATCCTAATGGCTATACGCTGTATGCATTTATTTTGTCGCCTACTAATACATTAGACGATTCTACATGGGATGTCGTCAAAGATTCACCTGTAAATATTAATGGGTTTCAGCCAAAATCTTGAACATTCCATTACTTGTGTGGTGTATGCACAATTTGATTCATTAATTCAGATGGATAAAGACCGAAACGTTTATACGGATAATATGGTATAATTGATCAATTCGGCGTTGAATATCATAAATTTTGTGTCGTTATTATTATTATTTAAGTAGTTGGCACTCTGTCTCAAAATATGTATATAAGGTGAAAGTAAATTCCTGTTTACATCAGTGTAATAACAACAGTATGAGGGCAATCATCCACTTTTTAGCGTTTGATCAAGCTGGTGACGATGACCTTATCGTCAAGGAGTTTGCCGTTGTCAATCCTGATCTTAATACCGCACATACTTGGATTTTTAAACATCCCTTTGGCAGTCAAGACTTACCACTAACACTTCAATTGGACAACGAGTACCTGTCCACAAACATCTATGGATTACAATGGTCAGAAGGCGACGTAGCATACGACAATTTGCAACAAGTCCTTGTAAACTATACAAAACATATTGATGTTCACTACGTCCATGGTCGCCACAGACAACAGTTTTTGGAACGACTCCTGGGACGAAGTGTATTAAATCTAGAACGTTTGAACTGTCCGAAATCAAATAAATTAATTTTTCCTGCAGGTCATTGTGGTCATTACCAACATCAGTTCCATACGTTCCGATGTGCATTTTAAGAAGCGCAATGTTATAGTAAATTTCTCACCTACCATGATTTGTCACGATATGTAAGTCATGAACCAAAAAGCATATATAATCCAACCCCCATTACTCCAAGTTCCAGTGTACTTGAATATGATGATGTAGACTGTAATTCAAAGTGACTATGTGGAGCGATCAAATGTTAAGTGTTGTGTTGCATGACTGTGTTACAAGTTCCATATTGACTGGCATATATGCATTAAATCACTTACCCGTAATAGTGAAGGCACCTGCTGCAATAATCATTAATTTAAGTCCGTCATATCAGCAAGGAACACACTGGACATGTATCTACATTAATAAAAATTGTCGCGCCTTTTATTTTGATAGTCTCGGCCGCAATCCACCAAAACCAATAGTACAATTTCTTCAACGTAATTCTTCAATTTATCATGTAAATAAAGTTCAATACCAAGCTGACAATTCCGTTCTATGTGGTTTATTCTGTATCATATATATTTATTATAAAGTTAGAAATGTAAATATCTTTTCAAAATTTTCAAAAACCTACTTACAACGAAATGATTAACTGGTACTGAACTTGGTCAACAAAATGTTGAAAGCAAACAAAAAATGTAAATAGTTTTTTTTAAATATTTATCATATGTAACTTATTAAAGAACAATTGTATAATCCATGTAGTAGAGTAGTTCAGATGTAATAAAAACCTTTTACCTCTTAATCGTTTGAATTTCATTTCATGAAATAAAAAATACACATTCTGGTACAATAAATTTATTATCTTTTCAAGTTACAATTTCATTGTGGATATTCCGTCAACGACTTTTAATGTTTGAAGTTTTAGCCAGTATTGTAACTGTATGCAATTCCGCAAAGCACATGCATATTCTTTCACCGGTTCATGATACGTACATTTTAAAATGTCCACTTTGAAATTCAGTGTACGTAAGGCAGGACATCCTTGGTCTTCTAAATTTACAATATTTTTCAGTTGAAATACTTTCTCCAACAACACCATCTTTTCATGACCCTTACAATAAAAGATGGATCCCATATCACAACATTGTGACAATATATGGCGAATGTGGGATACAATATATCCATTGGCCGTATTCCACTGTAACCCATGCAAATGATGTGTGAGCCAATCTACTTGTGTTTGATATGCAGCAGCTAAATCACATCGTTCGCAAGGTAATTTCAAAAGACTATGAAATATCAAGGTGGCATCACATGCAACTAAACAAAATTCTCTAATAATGTATTCCTTAGGGGAAATCTTAAACCCTTGAAAGTCAATGATGTACTGTCTTGCACTAAGTACGCGTGAACTAGTCAGAGTTTAGTTTTGTTTTACAATTACAGGTATAATTTGTGCAATGCATTCAGGGTCTCGAATAAATTGACAAATAACATTAAACAAGGTAGTTTTCAAAATATGTGAATGACCCTGCTGTACAAAAAGTTCATAATAGTCTTTGAAAAGTTTTGGATCGTTCAAATGACTTTGAATATAGTTTGCAATAACAAATCCGGTATTCCAAACGTACATGCAATTATGGGGTTGATGTAAATTACACTCAGCGCATTCAATAGGATTATTTTGTAAATAAGTACTTACAGTGTTCAACACACACTTGTCCAAAATATATTCACCAATACAGTATGTACACGGAGCCATAATATCCACTAAAGAAAACACAATGTCCACTACACAGTTCCAGTAAATAGGATGGTCCACTACACAGTTCCAATAAATATAAGTCCAATAATTATAGTTCCAATGAATATAATGTCCACTACACAGTTCAATGTCACTTCACAAACACTGTCTCTTAGCAATATGGCGACGAGTGGCAATCTTTTTCCAGCAATGCTTCTTTCAACTTCCAAACACAAGTTTTCATCAAGTGCTGTAATGCCCAATCCAAATTTTTTGCAAGGTTCACACCATCAGGATGAGATTCCAAGTACACAGCAAACAACTTCTGTTGAGTTTCCGGATTCTTCAAAATATCTGCTGCTTTGTTGTTTAACGATGATTGTGTTTCCTCCCAGGGAATTGGAATAAACGAAAATCCATCCATACCCATGCAAGCATGATCACGTTGACTACCTTTTCCCTTAAAACATCCCCAGCATATAAGATGGTTGCCGGGAGTCCAATCGTTAATAGCACGCCAAATGCATGCTTCGTCGATCCATCGGTCAGTACACTTACACGATAAAATAGTAGGTTTCACAGAGGCCTGATTTCCTCTGCAGCTGTAACTAAGGCACTCTCGTCAATCTCTGCACATGATGCCATGGCTATCTTCTCACAAACTGACTTCCTTCCACTTCAACTGCTATCACACTATAACCCTTCAACCAATCATGTATGTTCACCATAAAAACAAACTCATTGGATTACTACACGCAATTTTTTGCGCATTTTCCTTTCATTCGTTTCTCATGCGCATAAGCTTTAGTCCTAGAATGTCGTTTAACCAAATAATTTTGTTCGTTAATGCCATTGTAGTATGCACTTTTATTCATCAATTATTATTATTCATATAATGTTATATTAATTTTCATATATACTCCGTTTCCTTGTACTAAAAAAACATTAATAAGAGGTACCTAGATCTTCGTAATATTGACGAGTACTTCAAGTTTCTTGCATTGATATCAATGATCAACAATAATAATTTTATTTCTTATTTCGTTTAAAAAAATCATCTCTACCCTTTCTGCTTCTTTTCTTCAACTAAATTGGCGTTGAGCCCTAGGCGATGACTTCATTATATCTTCTTGTGGTTCGAGTTACAAATTAAAAAATTTTCTTCCTAATTTTTTTATGTTTTCATCATCAACAGAAAAGGCAAAAAGCCTTCAGGGGGAGTACGATTCTCTGTTCCAAGCCAGGGAAAGGGGCAAGAAACAAAGGTCAAGGGTTAAATTGAATTTTAGTTTTTAATTAGTGAGCTGTCAATCCACGGAGTACGTTTGCGTGTCGTCTATAGAAATTCATGCAATAACCAGGTGTTTAATTAATGTGTAATTAAATCATGGAGTAGCAGAGCAGGGTACCAACATGGCCTGCGGCATTCCGGGGTACGTTAGAACGATGTACCTACTCTACATTTTTCTACCTCATCGGATTGCTCCTGGTGATACCTATAAGAGGAAGAATCTGGATGTCCCTTGTGTTCGAAAGGGCGCCTCTTCCCCTGCGCTAAACAGAAGTAACTGATCTTCGCCACTAAACTCTATCGATCTAAACGTAGATTCCCAAACCGTGATCCGCATAGCTAGCAAAATTTCGAACTTCAATATGCAGTTCGCAATTTGTTTAAGAAAATACTTGGGGCTATCAATAAGTTTTAGCCACTCAGTCTCCGTGGTTTAGGGGTTACAGTCGTGCATCTGTACTGAGTCGTACTAACTGCGGTTTTACAGGGTTTGCCTCAGTTTTACCAAGCGAATGTCAATAAGGTTCCTAAACAAGGACCCATGGCTGCTACCTTCCCTTTCCCTGCCTCCGGAAGAGTATTGGCCGAATGATGTCATCCTTCGGACATGTGAAGGGCTTAGGTAATAGTTCACTGCCTGACCCATAAATTAAGTTGCTTGTTTCTATATAATTAACTTGAGCTAATTTTCTTGCTTTTTATATAAGTATTATCTATAAGACTTGGATAATAATACTGATAGCTGAAGGGTACAGCTTATACATAATTACATAGCCTTCTAAAATGTCACTGTCTAAAATCAAGGTAAGAACAAAATAAGAACTACATTATACAGTATATACTAAAATAAATATTTGTCTAAATTATTCTTTACATTTATTTAATTTATAAACACTATATACACACGAAAACGAAAGTCTGTTGTTTTGAACGCTATACAATTCCACCCCCACCCCCCCTCGATGGATTTTGACATTAATTTGGCACACATATTGCTTAGGATGTAGAAGGATTAACTAAGGCTTAAAAGGTTGCCTCTACTACAAAGGAACTCTAAAACGGTGTAGGGAAACTCGGAAATTGTAAGCTGGAGACTTGATATTTGGTACGAAAACTCGTCGTTTCAGTTCATTAACAACGGCTTAGAGTTTTGATTGGATACTCCGAGTGATAAGGTGGTTGAAAATAAAATTTATTCATCCCGCACCAACTGGTGGGCAAAGCAAGTAGTAGTTTATAAATATATAATTTATAATTTTACGTACATAAATCAATTTAATCTAGACTATTATTGGGCTCTGAGTCGTATTTGTCCTAAGCCTGTTACAAGTTGGGGATGACGTCCAATGCGGAAATTTAAGCACTTTGAGATGGGGGGGGGGGGGGGGTTGTGTTTCTATACTAATTGAGACTTTTTTAATCCATCTGTTTCATAATGGTCCTAAACCCTCTGCTATTCCATTGTCATACATTTTCTGTGTGTTTTTGTTTTTCACTGAATGTATTTAATCAGGGACTACTTGGGATTTTGTCCCTACATTTCCAGGTATACTGTCATATTTTAATTTATGAAATCACAAATACGGCAATATGTACCCACAAGAGAAACTTCATAACATCAAAATTTAAAATCATGAATGACAAACGTTATTATAGCCTCATGTATCTTTTTCCTAACCCACTCCCTTTTTTTTTTCTGAACAACAGTAGTTCTTAATATAACTTGTAGAAAATATATCTAACGAAATTATATACAAAGTAAGATACGTTCTTCTAAAGCAATGATTTACGACTCCCCATTCACACTTCCTGTTCTCATTTTTTTTTAATATTGAATAAAAGCAGAACAATATTGAAATTTGAGAAGCTAATAATATTTTATTAACATCTTTTAAATTATTTGAATCCTAGTTTGAAGCTTGTTCTTTTAGTCGAGATATTTGAAGGTCCACAAAGTAAGATTACATAGCCCAGGTCTTCACATTTCTCTTCAATAGCAAATATCTTCAAACTAGAGATTAATTCATTTTATAGATATTCTTAAGTATTGTCTAGGCCGCTTTCCAAAAATACCATTATTGCTCTAATTTGTCTGCTGGTTTTAAATATATTGTTAAAAAGGAGGCTTGATTATTAAGTCCTTTTAAAACACATTTAAAGTTGGGTTCCTTTCTTCTTGGCTTGTTGAACTTTTTGGCGTTACTTTGTCGGTAAGTAACATTTATGCAGGTCCTCAAAAATGCGCAAAGTTATGAAAACTTACGGATTTCAATATCCGTGAACCCAATTGATAAATAGGAGTGTATGTAACTAAGATATTTTGTTCAGACCTTTCTAGAAAACACAAAAGGTGCTCAGCACAAAAAATGACCGCCAAACCTGTTGTTGTATAGAGTGCAGAGCCTAAACCACTGGAGCTAGAAACATCAAATTAGATATGAACATATGTTCACTAAGAGGTCAAGAAAATATTACAAAATGTTTCGAAAGACACCATTTTTGATCCAAAATGGCGGACCCAAAAATCCATTTTCCACACCGTTTCAGCTAGAGAAACGAAATTTGTCATAAAGGCGTATCATCACGAGTAGTTTAGGTGAATATTACAATATGTTGAAAAAGTCTCCATCTTCGATTCAAAATGGCCGCCCAAAATCCAATCAGGAATCAGATATTAAAAAAATATCATCATCATATTTCATTAACAACAATTATCATTTAAGTATACGCTAAAATGTTACAATTTTCTTAAGAGTGTTCAATTTTGCAACTCTGACTTCAAATTCTTAATCAGTGACCAAAAAAACCATGAACATGATATTCGTCTTGATTGTAACATTATATACAGGCTGTTTCACGACTAAGGATTGTCAATAGGGCATGAAGAGGGTTACATTTTGCAACTCTGACTTCAGATTTGTAATCAGCGACCCAGAAAAACGCCGAGTACAAATTTTGAGATCATTCACTTGCGTTTTTTTTTTTTTTTACTTTTGCCCAGCTTTTTTTGGAATCGGCCGCACTGTGGAGCGCTGTTAAATTATTTTGTTTCTTTTCGCGATAGAACTAGAGTTTCCATGAAAGACACTAGTCACGAAGCAGAATTGATCAGCATGTTTTGGGGGAAAATAAATGTATTTCTACATTTTTCTAATCACTTCGACCCAGTGTTGTATTAAGTCCCTTAAAGACCGTAAATAAATAAATCCTATTAGCGATCCGATCCACTGCGTTACAGATCGCAAAACGGAAAATTATGTTGTTAACCTAAATTCCTGAAGTGTCGCGCTGTTTAGTACTATTACATACAGTATGATCGGCAAGTGTATACAATGAAAAAAATTCCCGACTTTGAATAGCAATGCTACCACAGAATACTACAGCTCACGGGCGACCCTCAAGTTCTACGTAACGATACTGGAATGACTGCTTAGTTCATTGCTAGAGCAAATGTTTAAACTCGTTTTTCCACACCCAGTCTAATCCAAGTGGACCAAATTTTCATTTCTAGCTCAATTTGATATGCTTCTTATCGCTATGTGGACCGTTTTTTTTATTATTATTTAAGCTTTAATTTCCGAAGTATTCATATAATAAATAGTATACCGTACTCTCCATATAATAGAAAATACTGAAATAATATTTATTTTCTACGTTTTTTGCAAGAATTAAGACATAAATAAAAACGGAATGCACATCGATATCAAGCGTAAAAAGCTGAGTTAAAACTGAAAATTTGGTCCATATTGGTTTAGACTTGAAGTGAACAAACGAGCTCAAATGTCCTCTCCGCTTAATGGATCCATATATTCATGAAATGTTCAATGGGAGCAATCAGTCCACTATCACTTTTATTGCGCGAGACTTATGTTACTTTAATCGCGAAATCATAATTTTAAAGCTATAGCATTGTATCTTCCCGTTCAAAATCCTGTGTATATACGTTGTTACGCTCATCAAGTGAATCTAGTTATGAGCAAAGCTGCTTCCATAAATAGAAATATAAGATTTTTTTCTCGTAAATTTGCATGGCGTGCGAACTTTTTTTTCTGTTAGTCCCTAGCGAGTCGCAGTTTTAGATTTATACGTTAAGAAACGGTTACCCCAAGTTAGTAATATTCGTTGGATATTCCTGTTCAGGTGCGTAAATACTGTCACGAACTGTCTTAAATCAACTCGGCAGAAGAATTTCGATCAATGTCAGGAGCTGTGGGCTTGTTAGACATTATGGTTCAACATAGCTTGGAGAAAACGTTTAGTGAATCCTCAAAGCTTCTAAAACTGATATTAAGAACACCAATAACAGTCACACAAATTTTTAGCCACGAAAAGTTGTGACAAACTATCTAATTCTATCCTCAATATTATAGCTACGACATTTTTCTAAGTTTTCTCAAAATTGTAGCTAATTGACTAATGTCCCTTTATTTGATAATCTGGCCACGTCTTCTTTTGTGTATACGTTACATAATTTAACTCTACGTTGATTGACTGACTGATTAGCTACCCAATCCTCTCCCACATAGTGAAAATCCAGTTCTGCAGGTAAATTTTCCTTGCCCCAATACAAATATTTAATTTTATGTAGACCCTATGTTTCGTAAGCCCAAGCTCTTCCCTAATTTTTTCGTGGGCCCACTTCTCTTTGTGGCTGGCGGCGGGTCTGAGTGCAACACCCAGTGGAGACAACCACCGGCCGCCACTGGTTTAAGTGCTCATTTTGTTCATTTTCGTGGAACAGGAACTCGCGCACTGATTAAGTGAAGACAAAATTATTGAACAGATTAAATTGCTTTCTCCAGGAGAACGAAGGCTATGTCTGTAGATACATTGATTAATATAATTGTTCATCTAAAACTGTGAAGGATTTACTTTTTCTAATGTTAATTCGCATTGAAGTTGATGAGTTCTCATTTCTAAATTATATTTATAGCTACAGTAAGAACATGTTTGGAATTTGATACTATACTTTCTTTAGAACTGATTTCTCTAAATATTAAGACCTACTAACCTTCCCCCCCCCACCCACCTCATTGCAAAAATGCTGCACACGCTGTCTTAGGTACGGGCGCAGTTAGGTATAACTGAATGGAAGAAATTTGAACAATTGAATTTGTAAAAATGGGATGGCAACACTAAACGACAGCACCAAACAAGACATTTATTACGGCCCTGATCTAGTCTAGCCAAGGTCTTCCCAACGACACGTCAAGCACCTCTCTACAACTTGTATGTAGTTCCTGAGACTTAATTTTTGGACATGGACGGACGGACACCATGAACAGGAGTAGAAGATCCCTTTTTACTATATAGTTTTGTTATCAACGGACCCAAAAACTAACTCTTTGGTTTACGAAACTCGCACGTTCATCGCCGCAATAACAAAGGCTCTTCATTGGATTCCATCCGGGGCAAGATCAAGCCAGTTTTCATTACGAATACATACTTCTCGAAGATTGCTTCTAATGTCGTCCCAACGGCCTCTTTCCCTCTTCCCAAGAACGATAGAATATAATTTTCGTTTTTTTTTCTATTCGAGCTACATGACCTGCCCGTGTTAACAGTAGTGGTTTCATTATTCTTACAACTTTGGGTTAATCAAAGATCCTGTGGAATTCTTCATAATGCAGTCTGCTCCATACTTCGGGCATCTCATTTCGCACGGGGGATAAAGTGATGAACTGGAAACGTGGGTTGAATCTAAGTGAGGAATGAGAATATGCAAATAGTCTGGTAACGCTAAGATAATCATATTCTTTTTCTGTTATTCCGGGAAGAATCTGCATTAATTTTTATCTCAATGTCACTTCCACTTCATCCTTGTTCCACTAGTAAATTTGGCTACCTTTTCTTTCCCCTCACCACTACAGGAAAGATTATTCTTAATACCTTTTTACATTCTTCTCTTTAGTTCACAATGGTTCGTGGAGTCCTCAAATCTTGGAACGTTAATTTAGCTCATTTCCTGACGTCATAGAATGATAAAATTTTGCACAGCGACGTAAGTCGGGTGACAATACAATATTTCATTGTTACTTCCATATATATCTATATATTTCATATTCTTTATCCTAAAATAAATACTATCCTGCAACTAGCCTGAGTTTGACTGATTGCAGAACACTTTAGGATTTGGGTCACAAAGCATTAGCTTGAGAAAATATATCCAAACACCGAAATGACACAAGAAAATAATAATAAAAAGAAAAAACTTTTTAAAGACATACTTTTCTTAAACAGTTCGTACTACAAAGTAATAAGAAATTTTGTTTATACTGAATAAAAAGAAAAGCATGGGACGACCTCTTGTATACAGTCACTTTATAAATTCTTGAATTGGCACGCCGCATGCTTTTCTTTTTAGTCATGCATAAACAAAATTACTTTTTACTTTTTAGTACGAATTGTTTTAGAAAAATATGTCATTAAAAGTTTTTTAAATATATATTTTTTTTACATAATTTGTCTTTAATTCACAATGGTTCCTTTGTCCTCAAATCTTACAACCTTAACTCATTTCTTGACGTCATACACTGATGAAATTTTGCACAGCGACGTAAGTCAGGTGACAATACAATATTTCATTGTTACTTTCATATAGTTCTATACATTTATATATTTTTAAAGCATATTTTATTTTTATGAGAACTTCTTTATCGTATCTTTATAAACACTACTCCACAATGATGTTGCGTTTGACTGGTTGCAGAACACTTGAGGATCTGGGTGACAAAATATCAGATTACAATAGATAGGGTAAGGAAAAAGTATCCGAACACCGAAATAACTCGAAAACAATAATTAAAAACTTATTTTGTTTAAAAAAACAATTCGTACTAGAAAGTAAAAAACAATTTTGTTTTTGTATGACTAAAAAGAAAAGCATGGGGTGAGTAAGCTGAATTTATAAAGTTACTGTATATGAGAGCTCGCCTCATGCTTTTCTCTTTAGTCATGCATAAACAAAATTATTTTTTTAGTTTTTAGGAGTAATTATTTTCTTTTTGTTTGTTTTGTGTACCATAAAGCCAACATGGACGTGGGATGAGCTGGGATCGAACCGGGGACCCCAAACACCAGATGTGAGCGCTCACCACTGAGCCATTGCGGCCAAAATACAGTCTGAGACTTCCAGAAGAATTCGTTGTGCACTACTTCTAACAAAACGAATCACCGCCTTAACATCAGGGACGCATTGAAAAGGAAGGATATCCGTGGAGTGCACCCCACCCCGAAATTTACACTTTTACGTTTCATCAGTATAATTTTAAGTGTAGGATAAATCATTTTAGCTATACAAATTGTAACAGAATTCGAACGACAAACTTAGAAGGATGATAGTATATAAAAAGATAAGAAGAAAAAAAACAGTGAACGATGTGGGAAAGTCTACGAGTTTTAGGCTATCGAAAGCATGAGAAAACCACTAACATATAGGGTTGATGCGGCAGGTATCGTAGAATATTTTATACTGACTCTATCCAAAAATGAGTGTCTTAAAATTTTGCAATGGATGAGCAAGGGATTACCTGGAGGAAGTAGGGAATTCCCAGAAATTTTCTGAAGTAAGTCTGGGTCAAAATGATCACGAATCGGACTGCTTTTCAGCAGATAACAGAAAAATCAATTTGCGGCAATGTGAAATTTATAATACCGGTATATTTCATATGGCAAACGATTTTTTTAAAAGTGTGGTTCCATAATAAACAGAGGTAAGAATTACATACTTTCAACGAGTGTTTTCTTTGTTTATTTGTTATCACTGAGAGAATATCATTGAATGTTTTGATGGCGGTGATTACAGGTATCATCCTTACTCATACGGATAGTCTTCTAATTCATGCTCATTTCGACCTACCATTCAGGTATGTACCCAGAAGTTGATTTTCGGTGGAGGGGATCCGAGGTCTGTCTGGGTGTGAAATTTATGTAAAATGCATATAATTTTGCCAAAAATTATACTAATTTCACAAAAAATCTTAATTTTTGGGACGAGTACAGACCCACCCACCCTCTGCGTACGTCACTGCTACCATTAGTTCATAGAATCACCTACTCGCTTTGGACGCGCATTGTACGATTTTGGAAACTGCATATCAAGCTCTGAAATCAATTTTCTCACGCTTTCAGCAGCCTGTAGCTCCAAAGTGCGAAGGAATTTCCACCCCTGTCATTAAGGTTTTTTGTTATTGTTTTTTTTTTTTTTTTATGTACTATCATCTCTCCATGTTTGCCCGACGAATTCTCTTACATTTCGCACAACTTTTGGACTCCGAAAACTAGTTTGGATACGCCTCCGTAACGTTATTCACCTGATATACAGTATAAAATACAATAACATGTATTTTTTCTTCCTTTTCTGTTAAATTTATCCACATATGTACATCCTAAAAACTGTAATTCCAATTTTGTACTCCCAATTTTTAAGAGGCAGTCGCGAACCCAGGGTTGGGTTTAGAGGGGCGGTTCATTGCCTCCCAGTTCTTGGGAGGGAACAGATTAATTGAAGCATAAACGATGGTAAAAATTAATTCCTGTGCCCGTCACTGATTCTCACAAATTGGGAGTGAATTACACTACCTATTTTTCACAGGCAGTAACGGACCCAGATATTCATATTTTACCTTCGTTTTTGTTTCTAATAATCTGTTCCCTCCCAAGAACTGAGTGGCAAAGAACCGCCCCTCTAAACCCAACCCTGGGTTCGCCACTGCCTCTCAAAACTTGGGGAGTGCCAAATTGGAATCTTATACTCCCAATTCAGAGGTACAGTTTTTAGGGTGTGCATCAGACACTACACAGGACTAGATTAGATAAATGTGTTTGCAATTTGCAAGTACTCACTACACCTCTTCGTTCTGACCTTTACGAACCAAACAGCAAGCAGCATTCCTTTTTAATATAGGTAGGTCTGCTTGTGATAATGTCCGACGACTACCCTGTCCACATCTAACCACAATATCTTCGGAATACACGCACGTAGTAAATTTCAAAAAGAAAAACAAAAAAGAGCAAGGTCATTTACGAAATGTCGTGACAATGCGTAGTTCTGGTTGAGGCTCATAGAGGGTAGTAGTGTAATGCATGATTTGTTTGTGCTGCACACAGGGAAGAAAAAATATGACGATACGAAAAGAAAAAAGAAGCGAAATAACACAAGCGTCAGATAAAAAATCTAAAACAATGGAGGAGCATGTAAGAAGTAAGAATGGAATTAGGTGTCCAGTATCGTTTCTGTGTACGCTACGGAAGAGAAATAAGTCGGTCTACATATACAACAGATAAAAAAAAAGGATGAAATAGCTATTAGGTTGGTGCACAATTTCGTGCCGTTTTCCGCAGTGGCAAAAGTTCTTATTTGACACTCAATTGTCTTGAATAGAAGGAGAAACTAATCGATAAAACTGTGTTCTCCGGTATTGTCTATAACTGCCCGTAGAGCAGCTTTTCGTTTACACACCTAAAGAAATGTCGTGGTTTGGAGTTGAAGAAATCGTCAAGCCAAATTTGAAAAGTAGTAAAGAACATTTCCTCAAAGCCTGTAGGATAAAGAGCGGAAAAGGTAGAAATCTCAGAGAGCAATATCAGCGGAATATAACGGATGAGGTAAAACCTAGCAACATATTGGTGGAATGTGGGCATTACTACTATACAACATAACTTGATGCAATCTTCTTATTTTCGTTCTCTCTATCTCTCTCTCTCAAAATATGCGGATTGCATGTATCCAATTTTGAACCTTGGTCGTGGAATGCAAATATTGCACGATGGTTGATTAGTTACAATTCATCACATTTGTCAATTCTAGAGTTGATTGGCATCGGTTATTGCGGATAAAAGCGTTTACATGTGAAGAATCAGCTGCATTAAAATAGCCCTGTTTGAAACGATAGGAAACCAGTTTGTTACTCCACTTTTACCGATAGTAGATGGCTCTTAGTAGATGGCTCTCTATTAACCACTTCCATTGCCTTTGCTCTTAAGTTAAACTCAAACACAAAGAATATGTCGGAAATGTTCGGTTTTTTTCTCTCTCTCTCGAATTTGACACTCTATTTAGTTGAACACATACACATAACACTAAATTTCTTCAAACCTGCAAACCTCAAGATGTATCCACTAGTACAAAGTACAAACACAATAACTCCAAATGACAAACGACACATCTCTGTTAAAGGTAAAAAAACGAACGCTATTACTTATATATCAACCCAGTATTTCAACTCACTGTTGCAGACGATAGAAGTAACTTCTATGTTAATAAATCTTTCTGTGAGTTTTTGAAAGTTCTCATAAACTCGTAGCCAGAGGCGGCGTTCGGGGGTGGTAACTGGGGCAACCGCCCCAGGCCCGGCGCTTAGGGAGGCCCCGCGTTCCGAGTTGATATTTTTCTTACTCAATGATATAAAAGTTGATTTGTAAAAAAAAAGTTTACAAATAAACTAGTTTGTATAGTTTCCATGCGAAATGTAATGTGAAATGGAAATGAATAAAGAAGCACTTGTAATTAGCAATGCAGTTTTTAAAATATATTGTACTTTCTTTAAATAAATTATGTCGGATTTTTTTTTCATAAGAAACCGTTGTTCATTAAAAAAGAGAATATTTAGTAATAAATTTAGGGTTAGGAATGAAAGGAAGAAGCATTTAGGGGGAAGTTGCTTACTGCTTTATCGGCTTCAGATGTAACATTTCGGCGCTCAGCGATTTTTACTTGCACTTTGGCCCCACGGGATCATTATTGCCCTAGGCTCCGCGCTCACCTAACGCCGCCTCTGCTCGTAGCGAAAACTTGGGATAAATATTAACATTGGAATTATCTTCTCCCTCAGCATTTGTAGTGTGTAAGGTATATTCATGTAGATCATATCCTTTAGGAGGCTCTAAAGATAGAACTCGCAGGTTGATAGATCAGGAGAACGTGGTGGCCACTGACATTTGCTTAGAGTTTAGACATCCACTCTCTAAACGTTAAGAGTATTCAGGCTACCGAAAGGTAGCAAGCTGCACCATCCTGCTAAATGAACTCTGCCAATTCTGCGTAGAACTGCTCTACAGGTACACTTGCGAAAAAAATATAGTAAAAAAATATTGAACCTCTCTTGCGTCTTCCTGGTGTCTATCTTTTATGACGTAGAGGTTACTTATGTAGTATGTAGGTAAAGGTGATGTTCTGTACTACTGCAAAGCATCTGACTGGCATTTACATCTCAGTATTGAATTGTGAATGATTTATCAATCCCATATTACGTACAAATACAATATCGCATTGGTAATTAATGCAGAATCAAATCCATCAAATTAATCGTCAGGCTTTTCATTCCTTGTTCCTATATTGTCTTTCGTATTTTAATAATACAAACAACCAAAGAAACGGGGCAGGATAAGCTTACTTCAGATTCTTAACATTTTCTTAGAATCCGCTTTGGTAAAAAGAAAGTGAAACAAACACACATTATTTACTATTATTTTTGTTTGTTTGTTTGCTTCTAGAGAAATTACACCAGTTTACAGTCATGTGCCAATTTTACAGCAAAGAATAGGTCTGTTACCGTAAAACGTTTTACCTGGTTTTCGCCTAGTAACAATTCTTTGAATCAAAGATCTCTAGAATTAGCTTTCTTACGTCAGTTGATATTGGCACCATCTCGTCAATTAGTTACCTGTACTGAAACAGTTGAAATGCATCCTAAATCTAATATGGACGTAAGTGAAGAAAAAACCTTCCGAACCGCTGTAGCTCAGTGGTAGAGCGTAGCATTCGGGAGGTCGTGGGTTCGATCCCAGCGACCAACCATCCTGACAGGTTTTTCTAGTTTTCCTCAGTCACACCAGGCAAATGCCGGGATGGCACCTTCAACATAGCCCCCTGGCCGATACCTTCCCGAATCCTTTCCCCTCTCCTATCCCGGCCTGAGCCTTAGATGCCTAAAGGCCTTAAATAAAATTTTAATTCAAAAAAGAAAACTGAGCAAGACAGCCGAATTGTGATAAGATTATTTCAGAAGAGTAAATAAGTCAGAAAAAAAATGTGAGACTGTTATGAGACGCCCCAGTTAAGTTAAAGGCATTGTTTACAAGTTAAAAATATCAAGATGATATCTCATGCACCAAGAAATGGCAGTCCTCCGAAGAAAATCTAAAGAAAAGAACACAATGTTATGGCTCCCCCCCCCCCCCAATCTTAACCTAATATGTCCATACTATAAAATAGAAAGCTTGCCGTCACGCATTGTGGACATGTAATGAATCATAGAAATTTTCAATATGTGAGTTTTATTACACAACGATTCTTCTACAATATCTAAGGCTTTTTCAAAGGTATACTCAGGTTCATAGAAAATTGATGATGGGTGCACTTTCTAAGGTCCAAAACTTGCGCAATATGAAAATACCAAATCTACTTTCTGAATGGATTTAAAATGAACGCTCTATACGTTGTATCTGCAACGTTTTGTGCCAATTTTGGACAAAGAAAAATGTCCATCAGCCAGATTCTATGAATATGAGTGTATTGTACATCTCACTTTTGTAAAATATATTCCAATAATAAATGGGAATATGTTATAAAAAATTGAAAATATTGTCAATGGATTAACGTATAATGTTATACTTACAGATTATTTTGATTTGATCTTAAGAGATATTATCAAGTTTTCTCTTGAATTACACAGATTTCTACAGTCACTATGAGGGGTATCGTTTACGTTGTTCGTACACGAACAAATGTTGTGTCCCTCTCTACTGACACTGTCTACTATATCCATTATTTGGATAAACGAAAAGGCATTATTAAGAAGGGCGAACACATGGACTATATTTCCGGAGGGCCAAACATGTCAGTTATATCAATCCACGCTCGAGGTACTGTAGATCATACGATCACTTTGGACAGTGTCAAATGGTTACGAGAAAGCAAGGATATAGTAGACAGACTCACTAGAGAGGGACACAACGAGGGCCGGATTTACCACTAGGTTCGTTAGACCCGGGCCTAGGGGCGCAATGTACAAGGAATAAATTAAAATCGCTATTTAAAACACTACACAAAAAAGTATTTAGCAAAAGCACTAAATATCATATAGGGAGAGCGCCAAACATGATCATCTTTGACCCTGGCAAACCTTGGTACATGATTTCAGGTAATTTAAAGTTAGGTTAATTTACAGTAGAAACAGTAAAACAAACTCTAATGCTTATATTAGGAATATTATTTACTCCTATTTTTTACCTTTGTACACCCGAATAACCATTTTTCAGCCTGAGCCTTAGATGCCTAAAAGCCACACATAAAATTCAAATTAAATAATAATTTTAATCAATGTTACAGGGCGTGGCAGTTACCTATACCCCTGCCAATGGGCAACAAATACTTTGTGTTAAAGCTCTCTATATGCTTGAAGGAGTAATTTACACTATATTTTTGTACATGAGGAAAATTAAAGTGTATTTTTTCTAACTTGTGTTTCGTGGTCCGCAATGGATAGGTACCGTGCATTCGAATCCTGCTACTGACCATCCTGATTGAGGTTTTCCAGAGTTTCCTTCAGTTTCACCACACGAACGTCAGGATGATACCTTAACTAAGACACCGGCCGCTACTTTCACATACCCTGTCCCGGTCTGATTCAAAGATAGATAAAGACCTTAAATTGTTCTTAAAAATATTCTAACCTTCTTTTATGACTATAGAAATAATCCTAAATTTTCTACCTAACTTGCCCTTATATATTAAGGAGATAAATATTTCCGGATATGGTGTTTAACATTCAAAGAGCTGTCCACTTATTCAACGTAGCGAAAATTATCTTGAAAGTAAATAAATTTGTTTTAGCTATAATTACTAATTGTATTCATGTATCATTCTTATGTTGTTTTCTTTAATTTACTTTAAAGTGTTTTGTTAGAATATAAATAGTTTGTATTACCTTCTTGTTCAGTGTAATCAACACGTTTCACAAATAGACTATATTAGTTTAACTAAAATTGCTTATTGTAGGACTATGTACTTAATACCATTATTTTATTATTGAACCGTATTTTATAAAGAACCACGTTGACAGAGATAAATAATTATTATCTCGTTGTTATTATTCAAGGCCGAGAGTTCGGAAAAGAGTAATTTGCAATAATGTGAAGGTGGGAAGAGGAAATGGAAGGTGTGGGGGCGCTGGAAGTCTGGGGCTTAGGGAGCCTTGAAGCATAAATCCGGCCCTGGATATATTTACTGGTGTATAGACATACTCTTTTTAAGAGTATTACAGTCTTTTAGAGGTTCAAATACTTTTCTATCGTAAAATATCTCCAATTATACTCTTTTCCTTATATTTTATGACCTTTAGTGTATTCTCTAACTGTGATTTCTAATTACCTAAATACATTATACAAGGAACCAGTGGCGGACTATATCGTTGTTGCTCCGTTGAACAAAACCTACATTCTTACATTATTTAATTTTTATTTCAGTGTAATAATGTTCTACTCCTCCGTGTTCAAAAAAGTTTCCTTTTAGGAAGGGAAAAAGTACATCACAAGTTCACAGGTGTTGTAATTCGCCCGCACCTACTTTTAAGGCCAACTCACTACATAGGCTTCCCCTCCGCTAGATGTTGGACTGACATTTCTAATACCAATTAGCACAGGGATTGAGAACTTGCACGGACCATGCAAGCCGAACAATGTTTTCTTCTCAGTTCTCCCCTCCTTAGCTTTCCGTTGCTTCCAGAAGATGGCATTTGTGGCGCGCAATACCTCCGCCCAGGATGCAGAAAGCCGTCTGCTAGTCCCTTTCATTTACTAGCAATTTCTGTGTGTGTGAGGGAGAGAGAGAGAGAAAGACTACTACTTAGTGTAGTGTGTAGTGACTACTTAGTGTAGAAAGATAGACGCCAGAACAAATATTTAAACCCGTATGTCCACTTCCAGTCTAATCAATGTGGACCAACTTTCCAGTTTTAAGTCAATTTTATACGCAGAATATCGCTGTGCAGTTCGTTCTTTATTTAAGTTTTAATTGCTGAGTTATTCATATAACAGAATTACCATACTCTGTATGTAATAGAAAATACTGAAAATAATATCTATATTTACGTTTCTTGCAAGAATTAAGATAAAAAAAACGCGACACACAGCGATATCAAACGAACAGCTGAGTTTGAACTGAAAATTTGGTCCATATTGATTTAGATTGGAAGTGGACAAACGAGATTAAGTGTTCTCTCCGCTTCCTGGCTTCATCTATTCATGAATTTTTTGGCAGCATCAACAGTCAATCTAGTATCGCTTTCAGATAGAGATCATTGCGGCTGAACCTTCGTAAATTTTCCTTGCTCCAATACAAATATTTAATTTTATGTATCTTCCCTTAATTTTTCATGGCCCCCTACTCTTTGTGACTAACGGCGGGCCTGAGTGCAACACCCAGTGAAAACAACCACTAGTCGCTACTGCAAGGAACGTATTTAAAATTTCAACATAATCTAATCTGAGTAACAGGACAACTGATGGACTTCCAAGTGCATTTTTGACTGTGAAATTAATGTGTCGACGACTCCAGATCGCTTGAACTACTGTGGCTCTATATCCACTTTCCATAGTGATTTCTGTAGCATGTCGTAATGTTTCAAATAACTTTAGGTGCGCTCTGCCTGTGATAGGAGATAATGACCTAAGCTGGAAGAATGTAAAAAAAAAAAAAAAAAAAAAAAAATGAAACAGCAGCTCGCAATTGTCGGATCAATTAGAAAAGTCGAAGCAGTTTCGGATTGATATATTGGAGTGATATAAAATCTAGCAGCATACGATTTCAGTAAATGAAAAATACTAACAAATGATCATTCATTGGACATATTTCGAGAATAAAGCTTTATAGTCTGGTAGCAATTAGCAGAATTCGCCTTATTTTAATATGTTTAGTGTTTTGCGCGTGCGTCCCTTTATATCATATATACTCTTTTTTGTCAACAAATTTTTGGTCGCCCTATTGGTGTAGGAAGTGGCAACCTGTACTACGATCCGGATGGAAATGTACGGTAATTCATGTTTAAATACAATGTGCGATCTTTACTTGTACGATAATTTCAGTAGGGCCTAGGCATTTAAACAAATTAAATTTATACTTCTTTTAAGATATAATGGTATCCTAGAAAGAGTTCTTGATGCGTATGAGCCTCAGATGCCTAAAGGGCTTAAAATAAATTCAATTCAACCAAAATAATCTTCGATTATAACTTTATACGTTGGTCCATTGTTATTATTATAATTATTTTTTTATGTGAAATCCTTTAGTTCATTACTGAAATAAATAAGTAAAAGTTACCACCACTACAGTCAGATATAAACTGAACTTTGGCTTCCATGACGTTGTATGTGAAACGACTGTCCAGCGGCTGCACAGACATAATAACTTATGTCTTATGACTTTTAACGCAGCTCTGCGTGTTCAAGACTACTGTTAAGGCTGTATGTCGGAGCATTAAGGTTGTGATCAACTGGCATTTACTAAGACATACTAGTCCTTCTTGTGCCTCCGTATTTTCTTGATTTTGCTCAGTGGCGGCATCAAGGGGGGCCAGGGGGGCAGGTCCCACCGTTCAAAATTTTGTTCCCCTTAATGCCCCCTTCCCCGACGCAGTAGTATTCCTACTACTAACTAAATTTTGGGGGAAATGTAGTAAAAATAAGTGATTCTTTGTAAATAAAACGTTCAGAGGTATTTTCTTTTAGGCGATTTCAACTGTAGCTTAACCCCTAAAATGCTACTACATAGAGACATTCTGCAGTTCATCACGGAGATTCCATTCTGTGAGTTCAGTTAGTGAGTACCAACTTTTATCGCAGATTTGTATTTGTTCTTGGTCAAACTATGCTTCAGCAATTCTGAGATATTTTAATTACATTCTAGAAATTATGCAGAACAGTAAAGTAGTGGTGACATGAACTTCCAACGTGATATACTGATTAATGGATCATTCCATGTGAAATCGACCAGCACGAGTTGCTCAGCCATTTTGTATTCTATCATATTTGCACCATAGATAGCTCTGTTAGTAAGCAGCACAAAACAATTTTTATTTTATTTTTATCAGCAGCCATTTTGAATCTAAGCTCACTTTTCTTCAGTGCGGCAGGCAAAAATAGGGGTTTGCAAGGGTTTAGAAAAAGCCACATAGAAAGCTCTGTTTTTCACTAGTTGAAAGAAGATTCTGGTCTTTTAGAAAATGTATATAAATTTCGAAAAATATTTTTGAAATTTTGGACTTAAGGGGCTCATAATTCGACCTTAATCATGATCAATATCTTATTTTTTAAGGAATATTTAAGGTGACTTGACTTTGAAACCACAAGTTGTAACTTTTTGTGTAAGAACTATGTCTCGTACCGTTTCCAGATATGTAAGAAGAAAATTTGGATTTGACCCTCTTCTTAGCATTTTTTGGTCTCAAAGTTGAGAAAAATCGAAATTTCGGGGATTTCAAGGTCAAATTTTCGAAAAGGGGAACCAGATAGAAAATTATTGTTGTTGCCAAACAATCCATCTACTAATACTGTACAAAGCCTGTAAGTTTCATGTTGTGGTTCGAAGTGGTATAGAAGTTATAGGGTCTCAAAATATGAGCAAAAATAGTATCAGATAGGCAATCGGAAATATGCCATAAATGACCTAAATTTAAGTTTTCTATGCTTATTTATTTTATTTTATTTTATTTTAGCAGTCGCATATCAATGATAAATTTGCACCGATAAACACCAAAGGGAGAGAACTTAATATACATATTTGGGTCTTATGTGCTTTCAGTTACACATGCCCCCTCAGTTTTACAATAATCACAGCCGTGACTTCAGGAGAGAAGACCTCCCACCATTTTGTGTTTATCGGTGCAAAATTAGCATTAATATGCGACTGCTAAAATAAAATAAAATAAATAAGCATAGAAAACTTAAATTTAGGTCATTTATGGCGTATTTCCGATTGTCTATCTGGTACTACTTTTGCTCATGCTTTGAAACCCTATAACTTCTATACCACTTCGAACCACAAAATGAAACTTACAGGTTTTGTACAGTATTAGTAGATGGATTGTTTGACAACAACAATAATTTTCTATCTGGTCCTCCTTTTCAGAAATTTGACCTTGAAATTCCCGAGATTTCGATTTTTCTCAACTTTGAAGCCAAAAATGCTATGAAGGTACCAAATCCAAACTTTCTTATTACATCTCTGGAAATGGTACGAGGCATAGTTCTTACACAAAAAATTACAACTTGAGGTTTCAACCCGAAGTCACCTTAAATATTCCATAAAAAATAAGATGTTGATCATGATTAAGGTCGAATTATGAACCCCATAAAGTCCAGATTTCAAAGATGATTTCAAAATTTTAATGCATTTTCTGAAAGCCCAAACTATCTTCTTTCGACCAGTGGAAACAACTGGTATTGATCAATGTTTCTGTGTTACGGCTCTCAAACACATAAATGAAGCTTTTAACAATACAATATAGACGAAGCGCTGTTACTGAAATTTATAATGTTCCACCTTTGTTGAAATAATACTGTTCATTCTGCTGTTTTTCACAACACAAAATAGTTTCCATTATCACATAATAGATATAATACTTGTTTATTAATTTAAAAAAAAATAATGAAAGGGTGCGGTTTATAAAAGTGTTTGAAATGTTACATTTAATTATTTGTTGTTGTTGTTATGAGGAAAATCATTTAGGATAAAATAATTATTGCAGATAAGAATTGGTTTCATTTTCATTATGACAGCTAATAATATTCCTTCTCTATTACAATAAATAGATTAAGTTCAGTTTACTCTTAACAGAATGTTTTACTTAGTGCATTCAGTTTGTGAAAACCGAACATACATAACATTACGCCTATCCGCTTGGTTCTTAAGTATGAAGTTCTGCAGACTCTGTCCTCGTATGTAATAAGCAAAATCCTAAAATAAGTATCATCATATAAGCTGCAAATTTTAACTGGGCAGTTTGTACCCTGTTTGATTTTTTTATTTGTTTCTCTGCTTCCACTTAAATCAACCAGCCACACATATTTTTAAACGCAGTGATTAAATAACTACTTACATTAGAAGAGAAATCAATTGTATCCCAGTTGTTTGAGGTAAGTTCTTACATTTTCATCACTGTTTATTTTTAATGTTTTAGAATTTATTGGAAAGATTAAAATTACGAACAACAAAGATACGATGGAAACGTTCACTTTGAGCACCATTTTCAATTATTGGAGGTGGCCCCCTCAAAATTTTCTTGGGTCCTTCATTGCCCCCGCCCCTGAAAAAATTCTAGCTACGCCCCTACTGATTTTGCTCCAGCTGGTTAGTACTTGTTTTCGAAGATTAAGTACTTGCTCAAAGGGTTCACTTCAGAGCGAAAGAGGTCAAGACGTTTGCGACACGCGCTCTGATGAAGATGACCTGCAGCACTCTTTAACAAGTGGTTTGATCGCTGGTAGAAGTGTGTCATTGCACAAGGTGCTGTGTAAAAACTGACATTTCCTCTGCGATAAAGTTTTCTACAAATTTTAGCTTTTGTTATATCGTAATTAGTAGCAAATTTACACACGACAAAGTATAAAAATATGAAAATTATTATAGGCGAAACGATTTGTTACGCGATTATGTAAGGAGTTTTTATTTTGGGGAATGTCAAGCCCAAATTAGGAAGGTGTAAGTAGAATTATACATGTTTTTTTGTTTTTTTCATCAATGTTTAACCGTAAAAAAATTGAAGTTGGGGTAGGCCTGTGTGGTCGAGATTTTGGCAGGGTACACCTCCATGGGGAAGGGGCCAGAATCCCTAGATATATAATAAAACATGCGTGATGTATAACTTATTACAAGGTCTTTCGATGTGGTTCGAATTCCGTCTGGTGCATGGATGTTTG
Source organism: Lepisma saccharinum (assembly GCA_022664845.1). Classification (NCBI taxonomy): domain Eukaryota; kingdom Metazoa; phylum Arthropoda; class Insecta; order Zygentoma; family Lepismatidae; genus Lepisma; species Lepisma saccharinum. The sequence continues at coordinate 63,514 of JAGDQP010004104.1, read as the reverse complement.
TGACTTTTAGAAACTTAATACAATGAACTCGAGATGAGCCGAAATCATTATTAGTTACTAACATGGTCCGCAAATACTAAGTTTTTGGATGTCTTTATTTCCTCCTTTCTGCGATTCGAACGTCATTATTACAAAATTAAATTTTGATGCATTGCAACCGAAAAAAATGCAACATAACTTGCGTGAAAGCGGATTGCATTTGCTGTCTTGCTATTGTGCCTCCCCTCCTCTTCCGTACACAAGTAGAGAGAGAGCGAGAGAGAAAGAGAGAGGCAGGGAGAGAAGATAAAAAAATCGGACGCACGTGTATGTATTTGCACGTAACTACTACGCAACATAATCATTATAAAAGGACGAAGGCCATATCCATATGAAGCGAATCCCTTAGCCCCGCTGAATGCTCCATTTCTCTCCGTTGCAAATTGTCTACACGTATTTGTACGTGATGTAACAGAAGAGGGAACGTCCATGACCACGCATTTGTTGGAGCGTGAGTTTCAGACGCTTGGGGAATCCCGCAGCCTCTAGACTCTCACGTCCAGAAGAACAAAAAATCGCACACAAAACAGTCAGAAAGGGACTTAGAAAGAAGAAAGGATTAAGAAAAAAAGAGACAGGGGCAGGGACGGAAGGGGACTTATATCCCTGTTGTTATCTTCTACTGCTTGTTGATATGGTCCTTCAGACAGACCACCTGTAGGCGTACTCTCTCACCAGGAAAAAAAATGCATGTGTAAATCTGTATATTGCGTGAATGCTTCTAACCTGTGCGGCGAGTCCTTCCTTTCCTTTGCAAGTGAATAAGGGAAATTGTGACTAGAGATATTGCAGAGAATCCAGCAGACAGCCTTCTCCCGAGCTACAAGTGACTTCTATCTAAAAGTGATACTGGACTGATCAATGTCATTAAAAATTTACTAAATATATCAAATCAGAGACCGGAGAGGGTCGTCCACTTCCAATCTAAACAAATATGAACAAAATTTTCAGTTCTAAGTTATTTTCGTGCTTGTTACCGCTGTGTTCGGTTCTCTCTCTCTCTCTCTCTCTCTCTCTCTCTCTCTCTCTCTCTCTCTTTTTTTTTTTCTCTCTCTCTTTTTTTTTAATTTGTCTTGCAAAAACTGACATATTATTTACAGCATCTATTATATGCACAGTCCGGTAGGTGGATAACTCAAAAATTAAAATATAAATAAAAAAAAACAGGGTGAAAATCTGGGAACTGAAAATCTGGTTACTGTTGGTTTAGACTGGAAGCGGACAACGTAGCTTAAATATTTGCTCTTGCGTCTTTCGACACTAGCCGATCACTCCAGTATCAATACGTAGAGTTCAATGGATACAATAAACTTGAATCTTTCAAATCAGCTTGAAACTTCCACAATGTGTTGAATTCATATTTCATACTTCGCGATATTTCCTTAACACCTATATAGTACGTAGGTGTACTATATCATTAATATGTGTGAAAGCGCCATAGGTAAGGTTTCTCAGAAAATAATTTGTATCGTCAATTAAAGTTGCTAATGTAGTTGATATGTCAATTAATACCACCGATCCATTCTAAATGGTTCATACAAATTAGAGTTGCCATATTTTGAAAAGTGAAAATCCGGGACGCTACTAGTTCACGAAAACCTTCCAAATGTGCAAAAGAAGGAAAAGAAAGTTGAACGCTTTAATTAACTTTGTTGCAGAAAAACGATGTCGATTTTATGTCCAACACTTCGCACTTAAGTAATCATTTAATCACAGTGGCGGGTTCTCCGCTACTATCTTATAAAACTACACAAATATTCCCTGGTCAAAGGAGTAATGGCCACTGTTGTGCAAAATTAAGGAACAGTTAACAGAGAAGTTCTCTTAACGTTGCGGGAGTTACGTTTTGTTACATTACGGTATATTTTCATAGATAGACGGATTAAGTAAACAAATACCTTCGTAATTTTTTCTTTTTTAGCTTTTATTCTAAACTTGGTAGTACTTCCTTATTAAAACTGTGAATTACAAAATTAAGCGCATTACTGAAAGATATTTCGCTTTTATGTCTATGATCTTAATTGTCTTTCCCAGATGTTCAGGGTATTCCCTGTCACCGCTTGTGTTTTCACTGCTACCTAACTTACCCGTTTTCTTGTAGGAATGGAAAACCAGTGTATTTAAGTCCAGTACTGCAATAGGTGCGGTTATGCCTGGGTACTAATTCCCTACCTCCTCTTTACGTCTTTCGGGGACAAATACCATCCTGCAGTTGCTCCGTGCATAGAATTTAAAATGTGTCCGGGAATCCGGAAATGAACAGGTGGCAACCTTATTCATAAATTGAAGATGATATAACCGTATGAAAAGAAACGAAATTATATTTTCCCGTTCTTTCTTCTTTGTTGAAAACCGGGGCATTTATGCGTCCCGAGAATTACTTTCGGCAAACCGGGACGCAGATCTGGATTCCGGTACGGTCTCAGATTTTTTGGAACGAATAGAAACCCAATTATAGCATGGCGGTCCTAACAAAATTTTCCATGTCGATCGATTTATAGGAAAATCCCGAAACCTGTCAGTTTAAATTTAAGGAGGACGTACCACTGCAAGTTTTCCTCATTTTCTACGGTCTAATGACAAAATGTTCAATTTTCTAAAAGAACACCATAAGCCAAGTCGCTCATTTGAAAGGTATTTGGATTTAGTTAAAAAGAAATTATCTTTATGAATTTCCATTGACGAGTTTAAGAGTAATGGCGCTTGGAACTGTATAATAATTATTATAAACTGAACCTTGCTAATTTATTTACTTTAATTCCAACAGGGATTCACATTCCTAATCATAGGAGAACCACTCTGCAAGCCAGGTAATATTTTACACTATTTTACTACCAGTATTGGACGCTCATTAGCAAACTTTGCGAACTTTGGCGTTCTGTAACTCAAATTAGGAAAAATTCTGAAATACCTTACCATACTCACGTTCACCTCAAGCTCCCAAATTTTGCATAGCAAACAGTGATGTTTCCAGAAGTCATTCTTTGTTAGGTGGTGAATTATGAACGGAATTCATAACACTGATTAGATAAAAAATATTATCGTACTTATGAATTTCATTTTATAGTATAAAGTAGATGCATTTGCCATTTATCACAAGGAGTTCCCTAAATAATAAAAAAATCAAAAGAGATTCAGCAAATGATTTAATTTGTCAGACTGTCACGTACCGTATCAGTCACGTTTTGATTTAAGAAAATTGAATGTTTTGTCATTAGATCCAGTGGTCGAAGTGAGGCGGTATGCACTGGTATGGCATACCAGCTCTGGTTTTTGAGAGCGAAAAGCATACCGTCACTGAAACACGCGGTTTGCGTGTTGTTATATATCACTTTTTGGTATGTCGAGACAAGTATTAGGAAAACATACCGTCTCTGTTTCTCTTCCACTTCGAACACTGATTAGATCACAAAGTATTTGAGCGCGCTTGTACAGTGTCCTTGAAATAATGGTGCAAACTTCGGAAGGTGATTATTTGAAGATTCCAGGTATATCTGTTTTCGGAGCTGCATGCGCACTAGGGTGAGGCAAAATTCAAGAAATGTGAAGAGCAGCTTTTGTCTCTAGTCCTAAAAGTTGATACAGGTAAAGATAATTTCCTATGCAAAATTTCAGATTTTTATGTTTTGATTGAAGGGTCCCAACTTTGGGTTAACAATGAACCCAACATAGACATAAAATAGAAATATCTTTTCTGTTCAGTAAGTGTATTGTTACAAAAACATGAATGAAAAATATTTTTAAAAATTATTACCTAATTATCTGCTTTCAGAAACGCGTGCTTTGTGTCCAGGATTCCAAATTTCCTTCTTGATTCCTCTGATGAAGCAATCATTCCATGTCTGGCTTTATGACCAACAACTTTGGTAGAAACCCTGGAAACTTCTTTAACGACTCGTTCAACTGCTTGTGAATGACACTGAATTCCTATAAATTCCAATGGTCCTATTTCAATCTTTGCCAATAGTTCTTCGTTTGTCACTGAGTTTACAAGTGGAGGTGGCGTTATAACTGAAACATCCCAATCAATCATGTTGTAGTAGGTTTCGGCTTCACGATTAATCATGATATTTGATTTACAAAATTTTCTCACTCCAGCTTGATTGATCGTCCTTGCAACAATTATTTTGTTAACTGCATCTTTTCTCACCTCAATGTCTGGATCTGCAAGAGCTGCAAGAAGAATATTTTCACTGTGGGCAAAATAACAGTTTAACTGAAGAGATTTTATTGCAGCTTCCTGCATCTCTCTATCGGGTAGATTCCTAACTTTCTCCAAAATAAAGTGGAAGTTGCGTGATCCATCAGTGCAGTTGGAATGGGTTTTTATTTCGAACCAACTTGGAGCATAAACTCTAACAATGTAGGTTACAAGTTGCAGTAGGTTCCTAGATGGACTTTTTGTACCCATAAATAAACGAAGTGTTCGATTGGCAAGCGTCAACCACCTGGCATGATTAAGGGTACCTGGAGAAGCAGTTTGTAAACATTTTATAGCAGCAGCATCCGAGTTCTGCTTTCCCTTCTGTACTGCGATGGAAGCTTTCAGCAAATACTTTTGATCAGCACTTAAATTTTTTTGTAATATTTACACAAAGTTCCTTGACGTTTCCAGTGACAGGCTGGAAATCAACTATTGGTAAATGCCGTGGATCAAAATTTAGCATCTTTCCAATGGGGCCCGAAAATCCCTTTGGACCAGTTGTTTTCCCATCAATATTCTTAAAAATTTCTCTTACTGGAAGCTCATTGAGATGCAACATACAAATGAGCCACTGTAAAGGTCGATTTAAAGTTGTTTCCAGTCTACGTATAATTCCAGAGTGTTCACCGGTGTTTGTGTTTGTTCCATCACATATTACAGCACACAAAGTATCAGTAGAATCCGTGTCACGTATAACAGAGAGTATTTCCTTTGACATATCTTCTGCTTTACCACTTTGTGGAGCAATATGATCCACATATTGTTCACTAGGATATGCAATAATAGCGTAGTGATCCTCCTTCTTTGTTAATTGTCCTCCATCTGGTCCAAAAAGTCTGGTTTCATCTATGCGCCCATCAAAACCCACACAAACTAGCTTGCGCAAATCAAACGAACGAGATTCTGCTCCCTTGTCTCTCCAATAAATTCGTTGTCTCCGCAACTTTGTTGGTTCTAATATATTTTCCGGTTTATCCAGTTTCAGGTCTTTGAGGCATGCATTTATTAATTTGCATGCATCTCGGTTACTAACGCCAGTTCTTTCCATCATTTGGCTTAAGTTTGGGTACTGATGCCTGTTTTATACTAGCCGTGTTTCGGAATCTGTGTCTTCTGAGTCGGATGTGCTTGGTTGGTAAAGTGGTTCATCTTCTAAGGTTACATCACTTGCTTCATTTTCTTCAGTAAAACTAAACTGGTAGGCATTGCTTTTACTGGTTATTGGGCTTTCCAAATACTTTTTCCTAAACCGTTCTTCCCGGTTCTTCCTCTCTGTTTTTTTCTGAAGCGAACTAGAAACAATTTTATCAATCGGACCGATTACCATTTTCCGGACCGAAGCCTGATCTACCCAGAAGTTCCACTCGATTTGCGACACTTTTGTAGGGCATTTACACAACTGTCTGTCAACTATTTTGTTACGGACACACTTGCAAGAACAGATGTCAAATACTTGCTTGAAATTACTGAAGTCCGCCTTGAAGGTAAGTGATGTGCGCTTTGCTGGTGAATACTTTTGGAGCTGTTGGGCAAGTTCTATGAGCTTTTGAAGTTTACCCACAACACTAGAATATCCAATAACTGGAATGCTGGCTTTGTTCCAAATACTGACAAGATCATTAGCCACATATTTTAAAACATCTCTCGTAGAAGGTGTTTCTTTCCCCTCTTCAGGGACCATTTTCCTGTAAAAACAGGTAGCATTTAACTACTTCTTCCTTCGTTGGGAGTTGTCTTCCAGAAAATACTTCAGGCTGACCAAATAAAGAGTGGTCAGAAACTGATCGAGTTACTAGCCCCTTTGAAGAAATTGATGTTGAAGCCATAGTCACTTCAGTCAGATAGGCTGTTTTACGATTTTAAAATCTCCTTATATTTGATAGGAATTTTTTTTTTTTTTTTTTTTTTATATAAATTAGCCGCGGTGAGGCCGTGGCTAAAACCCGCTGAGAGGGTTATGCCCTCTTTTCGGGAGGGAGACTATAGAGGACTAGTTGGGTTATGGAAGAGGTCAGTTGGATGGTCTAAGTGATGTTGAAGCACGTTTTATCATTTATTTATTTTATCAATAATAATAGGATGTTATAAGCTTTGCGCTTATAACCATTTTGCAGTTATGGTGATCAGAGTGACAATGTGATGGAGGATGGTGATGATGTGCACGTATACGTCACAACAATGAACAGAACAGATGCGTGATTATCTTCTCGTCTAGGGGCGACTCTAGACATTAATGGCAAAACAGATGAGCCCTTGTCGAACATTGATGATTACAGTGCTGCAATGGTGATGATAGGTGAAGTGATATGCGTGAATGACAATGTGAAAGGAATAGGGATGCTAGTCTGGAGAATTCATTGGATGTGCAGTGAAATGAACGTAGGGTCCTGAATATGTTGCTTGGAAGTTTAGCTTGAAAATGGTGGCTGCTGCAGATTGAATTTCTTGAAGAAGTCTAGATCTATCAAATGGAAATGTGTTTTGTAAAGCGAGGGTGATGATTGCTAAGGTTTGTTCAATGGTGATTTGTTGTTGTGCAGAAGTGATAGGTGGTTGTGTTGTTTTCTCAGGTAAGCGTAATGGTACTATGTATGCAGGTTCGTCAGGTGCTAGAGTAGGTCGGCCTTTGCATTTGTAGCTATATGTTGGATGTGCTTCACTACAGGTGTTGCATTTAGGTGGATTTTGAAGATTGGTGCAAGCTGTTGTTTGATGTTGCTGCGAACAGTATCCACATGTGGGTGTGTTTTTACAATCTTTAGTGTAATGGTCATTGTACGTTTGACATTTCTCACAGCGCACAGGAAGAGGTGGTGAAGTTCGGGATGTTTCGACTCGATGGCGTTTTCTGTAGATGTATGCGCCTCGTTGTAGAAGATTGTCGATGGTTTGTTGATGATTTGTTAAGACTCTGACCATATAGCTGGATGTACCCTGTTGTGTTCTGATCCTGAGACATTTGTTGATAATGTGTCCATCTTGCCTTAATTCGTCTTCTGCTTCTGAGTCTGTAACGTCTAAATCGACCCCTCGAATGACTACAGATAGCATAGGAAGTTTACGTGGTGGCGGTGGTTGACGTATCGGTTTGTTTTCTAGTGGTGTCAGTTTAGCATGTTTTCCGAAGATTTCAAAACTGTATTTGTTACGGATGGTTGTAGCAAGTTTGGCGTCGGATGACTGAACAATGATTCCATTTCTGGTTGGTATAATGCGAGAGATGGTGTCTCGAGGTACGTACTTCAGAAATTGCATGAATAGTTGTTTTGGTGTTTGAAATTTGGTATCGAAATTTGTCAACAGAAATGAATGATTAGATGCTGAAGAGATCCTGGAACTCTGTAGGTCTTCATTGTCGGAATCGGTGAGAGACATTTGATGATCATGATTTGAATCTGCATCAGAGTCTTGGCGTGTATTGAACTTTTTTGAAGGTGGTGACTGTGAGCTTCCTTGGCGATTAATATCAGGTAAGCGTGATTGTGAACTGGAACGTGCAAGTTTCTCAGTACTCCGTTTATGTTTTGGTGTTGCTCCTGAAGATGCTGATTTAGAGGATGTAGATCGTTGTACTACTGGTGGTAAGACATGTTTGCCGGATGATGATTTGTTGTGTGGGTTAGACATGATACAATGAGATAGATGATGATCAGTCTCTGTGCAATGACTGCTTTCTCAAACTAACTCGTACCCTCCGGCACTGAGTAATGCCGTCGATCCTATTGTGGTCGTGCACGTTTTGTTCTCGCTCGTACGTATGCAATACGAGGTCATCGGTAAGAACGCTGACAACCCACAGCTAGGCTAGGTTTGAGTATGTTTGATAGGAAAATATTATAAATATTAAAACAAGGTTTGGTCAAAATATTGTTGCGAGTGTCGGAATAAATCTGCGTTAATACTGCAATAAACATAAATTAAGTTTTATGCAAAACAAAAGAGAAATGAAAAAGGAAAAATTATAATTAAAGTGTGTACCATAAAAAGTTCCGCAGCTACACGTCTCATCTTTGTATCATAAAACTACAAAGATTTTTGTTGCTGCCATCTAGCGAGAAATCCAAAAGTCACAAAATTATAAAATCATGCCTCAATTCCCAGTTGCGACCCTTAGAAGGGCGATTTTCTTAGGAATTTTATTAAAAATGTGCTTAGCACATGCAAGAGCAGTCATCTTCATTAAATTTGTATAAGTTGATTTTTTTGCCCCACCCTAATGCGCACAATAGGACGTCATATCTCGACACATAATGACGTAACTCGTGTCGGCTTAGCAAATCACAATCGACGATACATCAATTTAAGCAATGTTTATGATTGAGGGAGTCTGGCAGGGACATGTCTTGCAACGTAAAATTTTTATTGTCAAGGAACTAAATGGCTTGATAGGGCAAACATAGAAATCCCCTCTAAGCTACGTCAGCCAATCATAAACATAACTTCCATAGGCGTATTGGGTACTACTTCGATTGTTATTTGCTAAGTCTACACCGTTTACGTCTTAAGTGTCGAGTTATGACGTCATTTGTATGCTGCAGGCGTAACTTTGAACGTCTGTAGCTCCGAAACTAAGCATACGTTGAATTTTTTAAAAGAAACTTTTTTTTTCGGGTTTCAATCATCTTCCGAAGTTTGCATAATTGATTCAGGGACCCTGTATTTATCACAGCTATGATTCCATGAGTTATTATATATTGTATGATAGCTTTTGGAGCGTTCATAACTTCAAATATTGTATTAAAAAATAAAACCTCATTTAGAAAGTTTCAAACGCAATGGTTCAACAAATCTTCAACGAAGCTCCACAAAATAAGAAGTCTGTAACTAGATCGAACGACCTTTCAAAGGACGTGTCACTTGACCCATACTGTCATTTAGGAAAACTTAACATTTTGCCACCATACCGTAGAAAATGGGGAAGCATTAGAAGCGTAAAAACCACCCTCGCTGTACGGAGGACGCAGATATCGTGACTCAGTATACAGCAATAATAAAGGCCGCAGTAACTGAAAATTAGGTGGGAATGGGGCCGCAGAGCCAGTTAATTACGCTACTGGGCAGCATGCGAAAATTTACCACCTGCTTGCAATTAAATGTGACATGTTTCAGGATTTTCCCTACAAAATCAATAAACGGAATGGTAAGAATTAGTTGGGCCTCCCTGTATTCATATAATGTTTACATTCGGTATGAATTAGTTAAATTAATTATCATTAACTTCATTGAAAATAAATTAAACTGGACGGCACGACATCCATTGTATTACATCCAGTAGAGAGTTACCAGCTCAGATTCTTCGTAGTCGTAAGTGACTTTCGTGACCAGAGTCCGCGATTTCTTTAAGTAACTAGGCTATTGTCCTCACGTAGGTAAGTCAACACGAAAATTTTAATCTCCCACCAGAAATCGAACCTTGGACCGCTCAAACTGAAGGTGAGCGCGCTACCGACTAGGCCACCTAGTAAGGTCGATCATTTCACTAATAACTTTAATTTAAGATGCATATGAAACTAAAAGATAATTACATATATATATTAATTAAATATTGCGTACACTGTAAAAAAAACAGTTTCTTAAATTTAGAAAAAAAGTTATGTGCGCCGCGAAATCATTTTCTTTCAGCATTCTAATTAAATTTAATCAGCGTAAACAGGTTTAGCAATAAGATCAATTGCCTTATTTTCAAATCGTCATTTGAATTTTTTGAATTTTATTTATGGCCTGGATAGCGGAGGGGAAAGAATTCGAGAAGGTGTCGGCTAGGGCCTATGTTGAAGGTGCTATCCCGGCATTTGCCTGGTATGACTGAGGAAAAACCCTGGCAAAGTCAGAATGGTCGGCCGCTCGGATCGAAACCACGACCCCCTGAATGCTACGCGAAAGCTCTACCACTGCTCGGTTCAAATCGTCATTTTCAATGAAATGAGAATAGAATGCTGGTAACTCATTTCTATGAAAAAATATTTGTCGGCGCACAGATATGAACATTTTTCGTAATTTTAAGAAACCATTTTTCATTGTGTACGCACCATAGGTGTTCAGAAGAAAATTTTCGAGAAGTTTGTGTTTTAAAAAGATCCGAAATTTAGTAATGAGGGAGTGTTCATTTCAAACAAATCATGAATGTACTGCGAAAGTTCCATGTTGATTTGCTATTTCCGTGAGAGACAATTCTTTTGTAAGTTAAAAAAAAGTTGTAAATAACAAGAATTCCCTTGCAAGCGAAATTTTTCTATTAACAAGATTATTAACAAGTTTAGATACAAAATCCTTGTTTGAAATGTTTGAAGAAATTAAAACTCACAGTGAAGATCCCCCACAAGCTACCGTCATTCGTCAAAACGAATTCAGTTAGCGAAATGAAGTTGGAATTATGTCAATCTCTTATCTAAGATATCATTCATCAACTAAAATGATTAAATGCATTGGATATCTTTCATTGAAAGGATGTGCGCTGGGAGAACTGATGCATTGGGTAAAAGTAACTTCCTTGACATGTTTAAGGTGATACGTTTTAAATTCTACGATATCCATTGAATGTCCATTAAACATCTACGTTTGTATGTCCAAGCGTTGAAGTCTAAACGATATCTATAATACCTCTAAATAATCAATTTAAACAATTCAAAATGAAGGATCAGTAACGTGATTTGCACTGTAAAGAAGACATACTTTGTGTGCTAATTTTATGAGTGTTCAAAAAATGTTCAATATGTGTACGAAAATTAAGAATAGAAAGATTAGAACTATCACAAAGTGAAAAAGTTCAGTAAATGTTTATGCAGGGAAAAAAAGTGCTTAGAATTCGTATGGCAGTAATTTTGATTACTTTCGATTACATTCTTAACTTGCAATCACTATAGATTTCTTTGAACACATTTTATTAAACAATGTTTCGCGAAGTCCACAACAAGAACGAAACAAGTTTATTAATCTCCCTTTAGGTTGTTTGGTTTTATATGGTACAGTACAGTGTATAGGTAAGTTCCTCTGGTAGTTAGGAAAGAGAAAAGTTATCGAATCAGGATCACCTTGTTGGAAGCCTATTGTTCTAACCCATCAACAATTTACAGTGTGGATTTATATAATCCTGCAGAGGGGGTTCGGAATTCCGGAATCGAAATCTCATTTTCAAAACCGTAATGGCAATTTTTGTGATTCCGGAATTTCGCAATTCCGGAATATCGTTATTTTGGGAAGTTGGAAACTCGGGATATCAGTATTTCGGAATCCAAAGAGTTTCGAATCCGTTGACTTCCGAACACCCGTTCTTCTGGTATTACGACACAATGTGGATGTTCATCACTGTGTTCTTTTTCTCACTTGTATAGTAGAACTGAAGAATATTCTAAAATTTCTACTTCATCTCTCATCTATCGTGCTGAATTCAGGATTTGAAAACAGTTGCGAATTAAAAGTAGTAAAATTAAAGGATGAGAGGGGAAAAAGATAAAATGAATTGTATGGGCGGTAAAAACACTATGGCTTACGCCCGTCCCGATACAGGGGAAGAGAGGGAAAAAAATAGCTTTCCAATAAAGCAGGGATTTAAAGTTTCATTTCATAAATTAATAAAAAATATTATAAAATTCTTTTTAAAGTAACTATTAAAAAAATCAATATTTGCAGAAAAAAGGGGAAATAAATTTAATTGGAATTTGACACAAAAAATAAATTTTATTGGTTGACGTCACAAGTGCCCAGAGCCGATCACGTCTGCTATTATTCGGTTTGTGATGATTGGTATTGCAAGTTCAAAAACTGGAAGATAATAAATATATACTTTGAATAATATCTTTTATGAATTTGGAACATTCCGTCAAGAACTTGCTTCATTTCTTCATGGGAGAAAAATGTCATGGAGGATGGATTTGCGAAGCCAGACTCCAGGAATTTATCTGCGGTTGACCCTCTCATGGCTGCAGATTTTTTTTCTTACAAATGACAATTATTTTGTAGGATAAATTAAGGGAGAGAAGACGAAGACATAGGTCATTTACCGAGCGGCCATGGCTCACTGGTAGAGCGTTAACTTAGGATTTGGGAGGTCCTCGGATCGATCTTAGTGACTGATCATCCTGACTGAGGTTTTTCCAGAGTTTTTCCTCAGCCACACCAGGTAAATGCCGGGGTGGTACCTACAAAATAGGCTCTGGCTGACTACCTTCCCCAATCATCTCCCCCACCCTATCCCGACCTGAGCCTCGAATACCTAAAGGTCTTAAAAATAAATTCAAACGTAGGTTATTAAATTTATTACCGTAGATATCCAAGAAAAACTTCAATTATAAGTATAAATTAAATATTTTTGATAATTTTATTTATATTGTTACGGAAATTTTTCACCAATTTCGGACTTTGATTAAATTCAAGTTAGTTCATCATGCAATTTCTGAAACAGGTTGTTTTCTGGAGACACAAAATATGTGTGAAGTTAAAAGGATCTATGATGAGTTTTAAAAATAAATTTAAGATTAATTCACACTACGCCGAAAGAGAAGCGTGCATCTTGTACGTACATGCCGCAACTAATTGGATTATGTGCTCCTAATTAACATTGATCAATCTTGTATCAGATAAGTTTGGAATTTAGGATTTGATAGAACCGAATATTCTTACTGCAAAGGAAGGTTTGACTAGCTGAAACAAGTCACCGAATCAATCGGGTCATTTGGGATAGGTTTTCGACTAGCTGAAGTATGTTTTACAGAAGATTTAGCCGTCGTTTTAAAGTGGGCGGAGCTTAAGAAATTTTTCAATGCGGATTTCGGCAGCTTTTCTTCAGAAAATATGAAAAGAGATATGCAGATCTGAGGCTAGCCTTTTTAGTTAAATAATATTTTTTTTAGGAAATCTGCATTCAATATTCTTCTCAACCAAATTGAATAATATCATAGACTTAAACAGAAAGCAAAACATTAAATTAAAGCTTTCGATAACGGAAGTTATTTTCAAATCATTCTCCAGTAGCACACAAGCGTAGTTTGAACGTTGATTTTTGGGCTATTACGTTGATTAACCGTTATCGGTTGAAAAAGTACGTTTAAATTTAAATCATATTTCAACAAAGACTTGATATTATTGAAAAGATATTAGTTCAACGTGAATTCAAGATTTTTAACTATGGTATAAGTTTTTTCATAGGATTCTTTCTAATTTAATGGATTTTTTTTTTTTTTAATTAAAAGCTAATTAATTGTCATATTATTTTGTGTCCTCTTTTGCATGTTGAAAACACGTTGAATTTCAATCTATATTCCAACAAAAATTTGATTTCGTTGTTAGGACGGTGTTTTCAACTATTCTATTAAACTGTGCCCTAGATTATCTTTCCAAGTTAATTGCATAAAAATTGTGCCTAAAAGCGGATTGAATAAAATTAACTACGTTTCTCATGTTCTCATTTGCATGTTGAAAATACATTGAATTTCAAACTATATTTCAAAGAACATTTAATTTAGTTGAGAGGGTGTTAATATGAAGTGTTTTCAACTATGACATAGACTTCGCTTTATATGCGTTTTTCTACGACATATCACACTTATTGACAAATACAAATTTAATAGTGAAGCAACAGTCAAAGTGTTAAAGAAGGAAAAATGAACATAACAAAGAAAGAAGGAAAGTATTATTTATTCTTATTCTTACATGATGGTGACAACGCGTATGGATTTGTGGCAACTGCATTCTAAACAGCCTGTTAATACAGATACCGTAAAAGAGTAGTGGACTTTCAAGGTGGATCCATTGATGAATAGTGCCGATCAAGGTAGACGAGCGGTTAAACGCACTTGTTTTTCGACTACAAGATCGTGAGTTCGAATCCCGCCTCGGCATGCATGTTTCTGTGTGTGATTTAAATTTAGATTTAAAAGAGAACAAGTTCTACAAAAGCTTTAAAAGGTATAACAAGTTGAACAAGTAAACCCTGCTTAGGGTGAACCAAGTTTTTAACAAAATGGTAGCGTGTCGAGCTAACAACGACAATGTGGTTCCTGCTTCGAATCCCACAGCGGCCGCTGGGATAATTTATTGTTAGAAAATTAATGCTATATATCAGGATGAAAGCAACGGAGAAAATGCAACTAAATGTATGTATACCAATACCATACCATCATGGTCTGTCTTGGCCAACTGAACCCATTTCTTCACTGTCCACCTCTTGATTTCAATCTGTTTCTTCTCAACCATTATTCAATGCCGAATAAACCGTTGAAAAGGCCGACATTTCGGTACATTTACAACGTTAAAATAACCTTTCGATACTAACGTTTAAACCACGTATTTTCAACGTATGTGTCCCACTGGGGTTAATAGGTTCCTTGCTTAAACTGTTGTCCAAGTATCACACTGTAGTTATTTGTTGATGATTAACAATTTTTGTAAATATATTGAGAAGAAATAATCTTATTTTTTCCGAGTTTATAAAATCAATTACCTCATTATTATATAGGTGTAGAGTATCTGATTGCGTATCACATAAATTATAATCAGAGGAGTATGTATAGTATGGGTATCCCCTGTACGATGCGCAGGCGACGTGAATGGGGCATGGGGGCTTTCGATGTAGCACCCCTCATATTCTCGACCTACGGCACAAAGTGAGGTGGGGTGGTCAGATCCATGCCACGTTCGACCGACTTTAACTCCCAAGGTCCCCAGAGTACCAAGTACTCACTTTGATATGAGGCTAAGTATACCTCAGTGCGCCATGCATGGAAGCACTGAAGAAAAGTCCCTAGCGTCCCGGCCTGGATTTCAACCCGGGTCGCCCGCTTCCTAGTCAGACGCGCTACCACTTGAACAACAGCATGGTACCGTATGTTATTGCCCTTATTCTATTCATTTAATTTCTTGGATTTTTTTTTTCTGGTGAACTCTTCTTTTCATCAAATTTTTTATAACAAACCACAGAACAGCAACTCAATTTTAGCAGTGGCACATCGAAATTTCATCTTCAGCGCAGGAATTGTTTTTGGTCTATTGGCGTAAGCATGGGATTACATAAATTCCCAGAAGAAATTAGTCACACGGTATCAAATCGTAGTAACTTGATTCGTATCGCCATTGCGGGACCACGGTGGCGCAGTAAATAGAGTGCTCACCTCAGGAGCTTGGGTTCGTCGGTTTAAACTCTGCTCGTGCCATGTGGGCTTTATGGTGAACAAACACCGTGTACGTGGGCTTTCCCGGGGTACTCCCGTTTCCTCCCACCTGAGCCATAGTTGCCTAAAGACCGTAAAAAAATAAATTCCAAGTTCGTATCGCCACTGCGTAAGGACACGGCCAGAAAATTTCCTTCGTAACAATTCAATTGTTTCGTGTATAATTTTCAGATAAATTATATATTGTATTACAAAATTAATTCTTACATTGTTTTTGAGATACCCAGGGACTCTTCTAATCTTAATGCGGGTTGCCACTCCAAAATTCTTGAGAACACCCCTTCCCCTCTACCAACTTAAAGCGTTTTACCGTTAAAAATCAATAGAAACCGTGCAAAATTCTACTTTCCATACCCAATTTTGGTTTTACATTCCCCAAGATGAAAATCCTGGTAGAATCTCTGAGAACACCCTTTCTATTCGTGGGGTGTCCTCTTAGAACAGCTGCATTATTGCATGTTTCCTATACTAGAGGAGTAGAGTTATTTTGTTTTTACTTCAAAGTTTCATAAAATACCTTTTTGAAGAAAGAAATGCTACACCATGCATCGATACCGAGCGGCCAGGGCTCAGTCGTACACTGTTGTCTTAGTATTCGGGAGGTCGTGGATTCAATCCCAGCGGCCGACCATCCTGACTGTATTTTTCCAGGATTATTCCTCAGTTCCGCCAGGCAAATTCCGGGATGGTACCTTCAATTTAGGCGCTGGCCGACGCCTTCCTATATCCTTTCCCCTACCCTATCCCGGCGTGAGCTTTAGATGCCTAAAGGCCATAAATGAAATTCAATTCAATTAACGATGCATCGATGAGGTAAGAATAAAGAAAATTCAAAGACAGTGGAATGTCTGTTGAAAGAAAGGAAATGGAAAAAAATCGAAGAAAAAAAGTGGAAAATCCGTCTCTTCCGCTTCACTGAGAACTGAACCAAGGATCGCGACTACATTTCGTATGCTTGTGTGAACACGCTGTGAAATTGACAGAACTTCTTAGAAAGCGACGGACGTTGCCTACAAGAAGCAACGGTTCTCCCACGTCATGTGACCAAGAAAAAGAACCGTGAGAATCAGCATTAATGATAATTGTATCCTGATAGCTTATTGCACAGTTGTGATGATGTGAGCAATTCGTCTGTGGGTTACTCAATTGTAAAATTTATCAACTTGTATGGATATCTTAAAAAATACCATGATGTGAAAACACATGACAATAGCATAGGTTTTCCCGCCCGAGACTAAGACTAAAGTCTAAGAATCGAGACGAGACCGACACACTATGCATCGAGACTTTTTCGGGACGGGACCAAGACCAAGACCGAGACTTATCCCTCGAGACTTGAGACGAGACTGAGACTTGCCTGTCGAGACTCAAAGCTTTTTTCATGAATGTCAATAATAATAATTTAATGGTTTTATGTATGATGTTTTATAATTAAAGGAGTCTTATGAGAATTTGTTTCCTTCTGATTAATTTTATTTAACATCTTATATTGTAATTTAAAAATAAGACTAAA
Source organism: Lepisma saccharinum (assembly GCA_022664845.1). Taxonomy (NCBI): domain Eukaryota; kingdom Metazoa; phylum Arthropoda; class Insecta; order Zygentoma; family Lepismatidae; genus Lepisma; species Lepisma saccharinum. Next base: position 46,593 of record JAGDQP010004104.1, on the reverse strand, counting down.
AGTCATATAAGTAGTCAGGTTATGTTATCAATGCCAAACTATTTCCTGTTGTCTTTCAACAATAATATTAATGTGTTGGAGGTTGATTCGGGGACTGATAAATGAAGGAATTTATTTTCTTCTTTGCGAATTTTCATCCCCATGCTTTCTTCGTGCTGATAGCCTTAGACTTCTGTTAACAATCTCTCATTTATATCAGCCTCTAGTACTAGACTGATCCCGTAAAGACTGTAATGACTAACAGTAAGTCAAACTGTCTAAATTCGTACATAGGTCTAAAGTCAAACATACGTGCTACTGTGAGTGTGAGACTTCAGCAGCGAGCGTCCAATTTGAATTATCTATCGTTGAAGTTCCACCGAGATCTCTTGAACGACATCTCAACCATTTTCGTAGCTCTAGGAGTTTCTGAGTCAAAAGTTGTCGACAGACGGACGTAGAGGAATATGAGAATGTATATAGTATGCCTTAGATACAGAAAAGTTATTTTTTTTATCTATTAACTTATGCTTTGCTAGGATTGTTGAAATGACATTTTAATCTGATAACATGGCTTATTTGAAGTACCAATGTGCTTACTTCAGTTTATTTGATTCGCAATATGCTGTTATTTGAAAGTAACGTCTACAGAAAACACATTTCACTCTTTTATTCAGGCTTTAATGTATGGACGTGCAGCTGTAATCCACACCTATGAACATGTGAATCGGTTCTTTGATTCAGTCAAGAGAAGTATTGTTAACAAATGTATTTATGTGGAATTCAGTACTTGGTATTTTCGATTTCCTTGTGTTTAATTATTTCCTATAAAAAAGTTGACAGTAAGTAATTTTTTTGTCACATACTGTACGTATATTTCTTTCTTTCTATAAATCTATCTGGTAGAACATTTCAACTGAATTGTTTTTTTGTTTTGTTTTTTAATTATTATTATTTGAATGTAACAGTTATTTTGTCAACGTAAATATAATTTAGAAATAGCAAAACTTTAATATTACCTATAACTATGTCGCAATGTGTGGTATGACATAGATCCGTTTCAATAATAGAAATAGTTTCACTTATCTCATTTGTTGGTATTCTATAATTGCTAACTAAAGCTTCTTTATTACTTTAAAATCGTAATATTTTTTTTCTTTCTATTTCAGAATATTATTTCTAATCTAAACCCCAAACTAACACTGTAACAAATTATGTTAATATCATATTAATAATCTTATTCTTGTACTGAAATCGAAAAGCCCGTGTACCCATTTCAAATGAGTAAAAAAACGGCAACTTTTTAGTCTATCATCTTTTGAGACTCTCGAGACGAGACCGAGACAAGATCAAGATTAACGTATCGAGACTGAGACCGAGACGAAACTGAGGTCTACAGTCGAGACCGAGACGAAGACCAAGATCGGAATATTCTGTCGAGACGAGGCCAAAACCACGACTGTCTTCAAAAATTCGAGACGAGAAGATACTGATGTCAGGAAATGGGTTCAGAGACTGTGTTTCGTCTGTTTCGTATTTAAGCATGAGTATAATTATCGTTCATCAAGTGCTAATACGAATAGGGTGGCCATGATTAGACGATAGTTAAAAATCCGGACATTTTGACAAACTAAACAAAATTGAAATGCAAGAAGATGCGGGAGTTCATTTGACTACAATTAACCATAGCTTTCGTTGTGATTATTAAACAATAAGTAACAAACACATATATAAGTAATCGGCAGCGTAATTAATAAGAACCATCGAAGTAATGGAGTGAGTTTCCAAACAGCCTATAACAAGGTCATCAGCAACAGTGGTTCCAGGAATTCCGCCAGGGTTTTCAGTTTGGGGGTGTAAAGTATAAACTGGGATGGTGTAAGTGGAATTTTGTATGGTTTCTATCGATTTTTTAGTGTAAAAATTTTGAAGTTAGGATGCTTTCTAGTGTTTCCACTACGACAAAACGAGACGAGACAGAGCTCTCGTAGTAGAAAGTATACCTCTTTTCGAGAGGAGACCCTCTTTGGACAAGATAATTTCGAGGCGAGACAGCCTAAATCTCGTCTCGACGGCAACACTAGGGCTCTCGAGGAGTTGGGGGTGACATCCCCTTTCAGGGGGGTCTGGCGGAATCACTGAGTGGTTCACTAGTTACTAACTAACGTAGGTATTGAATTTCTATAGAATGTTTACACAAAATATAAACTTTTTACTTTATTATTGATACTTCTCCCCTCCTCAAGCCCCTATCAGTAGACGTTGGTTCTGCAGGAAGGCTTTAAAATGTCACTGCACATTCCACCCTTACTCTCCCCTTGTAAGTTGAAATAAAGTTGGAGTTTGGATTTAACTTTCGAAACATCTCGAACAAACAAAATATTTAGGAATTTTCCCAGCAGATCTAGTTTTTATTTTTAAAAATACAAGCTAGCGGCTAAAAATTTACTATTCTGAAATTGAGTAACATTTGATAAAATATTTAGAAATTGTTTGAAAATGTTTGAGATTGAAACTATCAAAAGGACAATTAGTTAAATATTTTAAATCACACAAATGAAAGCATGACAAAACAGCATCCGGCTTGACTGTTAGGCCAGGCACAGGACATTACCATCAAAAGCAGAACAAATGACCACCCTAAATTTAAAGATTGAATGAAACTATTGCCTTCCATCTTATAATCCATCTATATACAGGGTCATCGAAAAAGATTGCCGGGATTATAAACTGTTATTAAAAAAACGTTCTTAATGCATATAGGCTACACGTGTGGCGTCTTAAAATATTTAAAGTTTCAAACTTACCTTAGTATATTTCAATATTTCTAACTCGGCAGACGTCTAGACGATATTCTATCTCCTGGCATGAATCTGGATGCATCTGGAGTTGCAGTTTCAATTGCTGCAGCGATCCTCTCTTTAAGATGCTAGATGTTCTTCATCTTCTCAGCTTACACAATGGTTTTAATGTGCACCACAAAAAAGTCCAGTGGGGATAGAGGTCTAGGTTTCGAGGTGGCCAGAGCATTGTCCACAGCTTCCAATCCAGGCATTTGGGAACCTCTCTAACAAAGAGACTGAAATGAGATGGAACTCCGTCGGGCATGAAAATAACCCTGCTCTCCGTTTGTTGTTCCCGGTCTTCAAGCTGAGGAAACGCGTAGTGTCCAAGTAAGTCAAGACACACAACTCCTAGCGCTTTCACTGAAGAGGGCTCCTCACTCCAAGCCTCCCATTTTTAACATTTTTTGAAAATATTTCAAAAACTAAAAGTATTATCAAAAATGTAAATTCATAACGCACTAGAACTTACTATGAAATGCAATGGACAGCTATCTCGAGATCGTGTGCATTGACGAGTGATACGTTTTCAAAGATTATGACGTCATTATTTAATTGAAGTCTCAGCACTCATCAATCGACAAGATTTCAAGATCGCTGTCCATTGCATTTCATAGTAATTTGTAATTTCTAGTGCGCTATAAATTTATATTTTTGATAGTACTCTTAGTTTTGGAAATATTTTGAAAAATGTTTAAAATGTGGAGATTTCATGGAACATTCTAGGATATTGTTGAAGTTTCTTGTTTACATTGCTTACCTTATGTAATCTATGCATATGGAATTTCCAGAAGAAATATGAGAACGATAATAACTATTAAATACTTTGATGTATGTCCAAATGCTACGGCCACTACATCAATCTACAATTAGTTATAACAGTGCATATTCAATTCCCAGTATACAATTCTTAATCTGTTTGAACATAATCTAATGGAAACAAGTCGGCAGACTTTCAAATGTAATGTAAGCAAACCCACATAAATATTAATTTCTTGAGTGATAGAATATTTTGTTGGATATCCCAAAAATTATACCTATCACCCGGGTTCGATGCCGGTGTAAAATGCCTGAAATTGTGTTGTATCTGGAAATCTTTAAATAAATAAAACTATATGCTTGTAAGTAGCAGTAACATGGTTCATTCTTGGTTCAGTTTTTCGTGTAACGTATATGCAGACACTATAAAGCATTATTTGCAATATATTCCAAAACTATTTGATGTAGACGCTACTTTCGTTTTTGTCTCACCTAATCGCATTTAAATATAAACGGTTAATAGCACTGTCTTTCGTATATAACTAATTGCAGTACTAAGTGTATTATTTTGTGTAATTAGTAGTTTTTAAATGTAGATTGTCACTTTTTGTTCATATTAAACACATTTTTTTTTTAACATTTTTGAACACATAATTACACAGTTATGATAAAAATTAAGCACATGAACATCTGGACCCTAATTTAACAAACTATATTTTTATTTTTATCATGTGTTATTCTCAAATAAACAACAATATTAACCTAAAGTAACTACAGCACTTCATATACGTATAGAAAACACGAGTCTGTTAGAAGAAATTAATGTAGTTATGCACGGACAGCTGCTCATAATTATACATTTAGCAAGAAACGGGTGTACAAAAAATATTAAACATTTTTATAAATAAATAAATTTATAAATAGACAGGATCATGTTAGTATACTGAAGAATCTCATTGAAGACAATACTAAACAATTTACTTCCTTGCACAAATGACCTCTATATAGTAACATGTTGAAAATGCAGCGATACGCCAGTCACTGCAGCGACCGAAAATCGAATCCGGGCCCACAGTTGCATGCCAGGTGACCGATGTCGATATTATCGTCCCAACGACTCTGCATACTTGATATTCCTCTGACCTCAGCTGAACCATTCAATAATTCAATGCCAAGTCACTTAACTCTAAGTGAAGATTTTAGTTGAAGGTACTTCTGGAATTCCAGGTCAAAGGAATATCAAATATGTAAGAGAAATTGGTTATTGCGACCACAGTTCAATGGCATATATCCGCTGGCATGCAACGTGCAACTGGAAAACCGGGCTTCGATTCCCGGTGGCTCCATTGACCTTCTTTTCTTTCTGCATTTTTATTAACCAATAGATTGTTTTACAAAAATTTGTATTGAAACAGAATGCGAATGCTCAGCTTATAGTATGCTTAACATACCAGACACAAGCATGAATTTCCCCTCCGTCACGTAGGCAAATGCTTGGAATGGTTCCTTTCAATTAGGTCCTGGCCGACTTCTCGTCACATTCTTTTCCCTACCATATCCCAGACTAAGCCAAAGATGCCTAGAGGCCATAAATAACAATTCACATTCAACAAATGGCCAATAGCAATGTCAATTTTCTCATTTACGAACTTTACTTTGTGACTTGTAGAATCATGTAATTACTGAAACTGAACAAGCGTGAAAAGATTAATTTTGTAACATCTCATAATAACCTATAAAAATGACATAAACTCTCAATACGTTTAATTTTTTGCTAGTATGGTCAGTAGGTGACAAATTACTGGAGAATCAGGGATCAATTCCTCTTTTCCTTTTTCGATTTTCAATGCGCAATTTCTGTATCCAATTTTTACTAGTCGAGTGGTCGGAAAAAGTGAGGGGGAAACTGCCTCCCCTCCTAATCGCCGCCTATGTAATCAGTGATCTATTATTAAAAGAGTGAGTGCAATCGAAACAGTGATTGCAATTGCTGAAAGAGTAATTATTGTTTTAAAGAATAACGTAAATTCACCGTTTTTCAAACGAGAGGTGCATTGTAGAGTCGCAGTAGTTCCACAACCGTTTTTAATTCAACAATTAATGGGTAGACGGAAAGTACATTCAAAGTCCATTTTTGAAAGTAGCCAAAAAATGTTCATTTTAAAGTATAAGCACTTGAAATTTTAATTTATATTTGGCCTCTAGGCATCTTTTCGTCCTGAGCTAATGATACCTAAAGACCAAAAGTACATTTTAAGTTCAATTATTTATACTTTAAACACGTTTTCCTCACAAATTTCAGAAGTGGACTTGGATTGTTCTTTCCGTGTACCCTTCAATTAGTTTCCGGCTGCGTTCTTGCATTGTGGCAAAGTGAACAGCAAGAGAACTGAATGATATATTGAATTGATTTATGGCCTACTAGCATCTGAGACTCAGACCTTCAATCGTATATTTTCAAAAGGGCATCAGTTCATAATTTGGTTATTTCTAATTTTGTAGTGTTTCAGAAAATACAGATATAGCTGCACGTGTTGCTATTAAAATGGAATGAATAAATAAATTGCTCTAAGTTTTGTAGGGAACTGAAAACTTCATATTTTTATAAGGGCATCCGTCTTGGACCCATCCATAAGGACAATAGCTTATCCATCAGCAAAGGTATCCATCAAGTGCAATAATATTAAGGATTAAAAAAATAAAATTAACTAAAGCGTTATGTGCGTGACAAGTACAGGGTGATTAAAAAAACGGGAAATTTTGAAAATTAAATAATTTCATGAAAGAAAATTATTTATCGCATTTAATAGTAAAAATAATACCATTTGAGAATACCTACAGTATAATTTATATTTTGAAGATGACCTCTTGCAGGTGAGCTCCTCCTCTACGCAAACATTTGTTAACAAACAAAATTTTAGATATTGGGCACAAGAGCTACACCAGCGTCCATTTCACAGCTACAAAGTTACTGTGGGGTGTGCTATGTCATCATACGGTGTGATGGACCCTTATTTTTTTGAAGACGAGAATGACCATGCGATTACAGTCACATCGAATCGTTACGGCGCCATGCTTGAAACCTTTGTTGTGCAACAACTACAGAGATTTCCACACATTATTGACACAGTCTGGTTTCAGCAAGATGGATCAACGTCCCACACATCACGAATATCGAAGGCTGCTGTACGCCAATTGTTTGGGGAACGTGTAATTTCGACAAATTGTGACATTTAATGGCCTCCCAGATCCTCTGTTTTGTCAGCTTGTGATTTCTTTTTGTGGGGTCATCTTAAAAGAAAAGCGTTCCTTAGCCGACCTGCTACAATGGAAGACTTGAAAGTCAAAATCCGACCAGCAATTGCCGAAATTTCAGTTGAGATGTTACGTCAAACCATGAACAATGTAATAAAGAGACTGCAGTAATGTTTGCGTAGAAGAGGAGCTCACCTGCAAGATGTTATCTTCAAAAAATAAATTATACTGTATTTATTCTCAAATGGAATTATTTTTACTATTAAATGCGATAAATAATAATTTATTTTTAAAAATCATTAAATTATTTAATTTTCAAAATTTCCCGTTTTTTTTAAATCACCCTATACTTAGAATACTATGATGATATTTCAACGTAGCCTGTGAGAAATGAAAACCAAGACAATGAATAAACTTCCTATCAGATATTGGTTCATAAATGTTATGCAGTCCACATTATATTAATTTAGAAACATGAATGAGTGAAAAGTATAATGAAGTAAATGTGGTCCCTGTACTTTATCTTTTCCTTTCTTAAAAAGGACATTAGTCCTCAACTTTTACTGACCAGTAACATATTCATATTATAAAATAGCGATAGAATTTCATGATTCAGAATCACTTTTGAGCCATCAAAGCTGGTAACTTCCATAGCATTTATCTCACTTTATTATTTTCGATACGCTCGCCCCCCTCCCTAGCCAGAAGAAATTATACTTTGTAAGATAGAAACCAATGTTTCTACGTTTTTTTTTCTATATTTTATTTTTATTTATTTTAATTTAATTTATTTATTGTTAACACAACAGACTTTATAGTCCAATTAGAATGTCGGTATCTACAACGCCAATTTACAGACATTTTTATTACAATGTTTCTAAATGCTTTGGATGACGTATTGCATGTATCAGATTCGATGCAAGGTCTACAGAACACATATTCTCCAGATTGGTGACTTCGTTATTATATTTGTCCTGCCTTTTTGCAGTGGAAGAGACCAGTGTTGTATACGGGAGTTTTTAATGACGGGACACGAAACTGTAACAATGATACTAAATCTGTGCAGTCTAAGCCATTTTGAATTACTTTTCTAAGAAAAAAGTACAGATCAGAAATGTTACGCGTTTGCTCTAACGAACATAATACATTTTCTCTAATGTAGAAACGTTGTTAAACTTTCTTCCCATCCTAACTACAAACCCGGCGTTTCTCTACCCATCTTATAGCTCTCGTTTTTGAGTGGGAAACGTGTTTATTTTGTTTGGATTTGGCGGCTACCCTGTATAGATTTTTAAGCTTACACGTTAAACTTTTTTGGATTGCAAAGGACACTTAAATAAAAGCTTTTATTTTCATTTTTAACAAAAGACGATGATTTACAAACATTTTAAATTTTAACTATCTACATTTAAAAAAAAAAAATCTACTGAACAACTATATTTGAGCTAAGCAAACCAATTAGAGAGAAGCTTGGCAAATATCTGACCCTGTGAAATATATAGAATATATTTTAGGCACTTACACCTGGACTTCCGATTGTTTTTTCTTTAATACTTTGGAGACACGCGAGTTTGAATTTTTATCCGCGAGTCGCTTACATGGAACTAAATATTAGCCATTTGCTTTGAGTTTTATATTTTGAATCCTATTATTTTTAAAAAACAAAAATGTAATTTGTAAATTTTACACAGTTTGCCTTTCTCCTCCCTCCATTTAGGTTATTTTTTTACCTTTTGCTAAGAGCATGATTTAAACCAGAAAATTAGTATTTTTTTTCGGTCGTCAGCCCGTATGCACGTAAAAACACATATTTGCTAAGCTTTTAAGTCGACACAACTAAGATTTTTAACTTGATTTGTGTATTGTTTAAAGTTTTTATTCCCCAAGGATACAAATGATATTTTTCTTGTTACTAACACCGAATATATTGATTAAATAAATGTCCTCTTTAAATTGGTGGGATTACGCTAGACGTTTTGAAAATGAAAAATTGTTTTAACCTCGGGTTTACTAATAATGACTTTAGTAAACCTGCACGGATACTTTTGGATAGAGTTCCTTTTACAAGGGGCACATTTTTTGACAAATATTTCATAAATAATATCGAATTTACTATGTCACTAAAATTATTACACTCTTTTAAGCATTCCCAATCAACTTCCAATATACTTTAAGGTAGGTTTAATGTACTTCATGACATGTTCTTTTTGGGCTCTTAATTTAGTAAATGTTGTCGTGGTTATCCTGGTGATAACTTTTAGTAAATCATAGAAAAACTGTCCCTTTAACCTTGCCCCCCTCTGAAAATCACAACATGGACCCCCTTGGAAGTAAGTACTGCGAGAGTGCAGAATTTTTTAGTCTATGCTCTAGCTTTTACTTTCTATTTAACTTTATTTATGGACTAGATAGACACCCTTTAGGCTAAGCCTGCAACATACTGTTTCTCAGACATGTCACGGCTTAATCATAACTTTCTGGCCTATAAATATAATTTAAATAAAAAAAGCCAAATGTATGTCTTTATTCAACTCCCGCAGTACTTACTTCCCTGACTGTATGTGGAAATAGATGAGTTTAAAATACGTAATTAACAGTCAACAACTGATCAAGTGAAAAGTACGGATATTTATTTAATTTTTGCAAAGTACGGTACGGACAAGGACAAGACCTTTAAAATACGGACTGTCCGTACAAAACATGGACGTATAGTAACCCTAACTCTTTTTCTACTTTACCAATCTGGTAACCCAAGCCCATATCGAAATGTATATAAACAGTTTATAATCCCGGTAATCTTTTACGATGACACTGTAGATGGCAGGACTGATGCTTTACAAACAGTCACTTGTTTGAAGTCTCTTCCTTTATTCCAGTTTGCGAACAACAAAGAAGTTTTTTACATCGTTCGTCGTGTCCTCAAATATTGCAACGTTAATTTAACTCATTTCCCGACGTCATACAATGATGAAATTTTGCACAGCGACGTAAGTCGGGTGGCAATACAATATTCCATTTTTACTTTCATATATTTCTATATTTAAAAAAAAATATATATTTTAATACTTTTATTCATATTGACATTTTAATCCTAAAATAAATCGCCTGCAACGATGTTGCGTTTGACTGGTTGCGGAACATATTAGAATTTGGGTCACGAAACATTAGCTTGAGAAAAAGTAACCGAACACCGAAATAACTCGAAACAAATAATAATAATCTTTTTAAAAACATACTTTTCTTAAACAATTCTTGCTACAATTTTTAAAAAGATAAAAATAATTTTGTTTGTATAAAAGAATAAGGTGCGCCAATTCAAGAATTTATAAAGTGACTGTAAAGTATGTGTTTGAAAAGCTTTTTATTATTACTTTTTAGCTACAGTTCTTGAAATAGGCATGTAGTTAGAGATCATTTTTGTATTTTAATTTTAATTTTAATTTTAATTTTAATTTTAATTTTAATTTT
>JAGDQP010004104.1:0-36279 GCA_022664845.1 Lepisma saccharinum | reverse complement strand
AATTTTAATTTTAATTTTAATTTTAATTTTAATTTTAATTTTAATTTCTCCGAAGAAAAGCTAGAATAAAAAAAATCCGCGTTTCTACGCGATAAATGTACTGCACTATCGCCTTAATTTTGCTTCAATTACCTTCCTTCATATTAAATTTTGTAATTGTTATTCATACCTGGAACTACTTTTAGACACATCTTTCGTACTGCAAGTTCATTTATCTTTTCTATCAGTGTGTTGACTTTGAGTATACTGTGCTTGTATCTTAAGTCAATCCGTTACCGGTTGGAATCCCGCCTGGGGTAAGAATGATTATGAATTTTTCAATAGAAAGTATATTTTTATGAGTGAAAGTTTATCAGTTTTAGCTTTTTCCTTGCCTCTACTGAAATGTTTAGCTTACGCTTTAAATGTTCCTTCTTTTTAATACATTGTTTTGATATGGTAGCTTTCTTTTCACTTGATAAGCAAATCGCAGATTTGCACATTAAAAGTATTAGCTGTAGTACAAATCTTCAGTAGTAAATCCTTTATTTCCCTGCTGTCCTGTGTTGAACCGATAAATAACCACATTATAAGACAGAAACTTCCACCTGAAACGTGAACCTATCGGACGTTTAATTGCAAGTAAATAGTTCCGGTTCTCATCAAGGATTTCAAAACAATACTCGTGGACTTCTTGGTCAGATTTCCTTTTCCGAAAACATATTTCATGAGCAGATCGTCTTCCAGTTTACCAAGTTTTACGTGACAGAACCGGGTTTGAGCCAGAACCGGTCGGTAGAACTCAAATGAAACCATTCCCTATAAATGGCGCTAAAAAAGACCTTTCAATATATTTTTTTTTTTTCAAAAACCGAAAAATCAAGAAAGTATCTTTAGCATTCATACGTCCTAAACGTGAAGATTGGTCTTCGTTCAGGCAACCAATTACTTCCTATAAAAGCAAAATTTCTCATTACTAAGGAACCAATCTAAAACAGCACCGAATAAATAGATACTCAAATATTCAAATGTGTTGTGTAGACCACGGTCTTAATGAAAAATACAAGTAAATTATTATTTTACTAATTTGAATAGAATTATGTATGATTTTGGATCAGTTTGCGCACTATTTTCGCAGCAATTTAGCGTTTATTGAAAGCTGGAGCACAATAGTTAGTGAAGTTTTAAATAAAATCAAGATACGAACGAACTGAAGTCTTATTTCTACACATTACTGTGCCAGTATCCTTTCAACGGTACAGAAGTTAAAAGAATGGAGAGAGCAATCATGGTTATTGATTCTTCCTGTAGTTTCGTGCAAACGTCTGCAGTAAGACTGCTAGAAACTCACTTTTGTATTGTCATTATTAAAACCTCATACTTTTAGAAGATCTTCCTTCTCCAATTATGAATATATTTTATATTTGGAATTTAATTAATTTGAATGAGTGGAATAGCTTAGTGGTGAACTAGCATCCCTATCTTGTATATTTGTTTCTGGAAATCAAGAGGTTTCCGCTCGGTCCACACAAAAAAATCCATCTGATTCCTCCAAATTCATCATTTGATCTCCCATAACTGAAGAATGCCTTAGAAGTAACAGATATCCATACCATAAATATGGCTGTAGCTATTGTAATGATACTCTGGTGATGTATACCCGAATTATCGATTATACGTTATTATTTTCCGAATACCGATAATTTGGGAAACGGACATTCGGGATTATGAATCACTAAATTAAACACATTGAATAATTTGGATATCTTTTTGAATTATTTCTATTTAATATGCACCGATATTTCGAAGAACAGATATTTGGATAACAAATTATCCTCATTAAGTTGGACATAACGTTATTCCGAATTTGGGATTACGAATGTCAGATCATCCGAATTGCCTATGTATGAATAAATCTGATTAATATCGGGTAGATAATTCGGACATCTATATCATTGGCATGTCTAATATGTTCACAATATGAATGACAAATATGAATTATTTGAATGGATTTTTTCTCTCCTTTCAATAAAAAGACAACAACAAGTTGAGGTGCCAAAAAATGTAGATATGAGGTATTAATGGTTAACCCTCGATATGCGTCTACATTTCTGTCCCGACCTTAGTTAATTTCTGTATCAGTGTGTTGTTCTTTTGTATTTCAGATGCTGGGACAAATTGAGTTCAATCTCCGGTCACTTCACTCAACGTGTTGGCATTCCTAGGAAGTGATCCGAAACAGTTCTTTTCTCCCGATTTATTCTCTCCGTCCCTCCCCCGCCTCTCTCTTTTCACATCATTTTGTTCTCCATCTCATCTCATCTTCGCATTTCTGTCTGTCACTAAAAGAGGAAGACAAAGTGAACGGGGGAAAACCCTTGTGTGCTAAAGCGCTGGAGTTGAAGACAACGCATCTGCAGAACTCACGACTGGAGGATCAACAAAGCACTGCTTGGTTGGCCAAGGAAGAACACGGAGATGACGACTTTTTGGCTGACTTACCAAAGTGATGGCGACGATGGCAGATCATTTGAACCAGAGAAAATTTCCTTCTTCTTCTTCTTTTTCTCCTCCTCCTCCTTCTTCTTTTTCTTCTTACGACATAGGAAATGAAACAAATCGACATAATCAGGGCAAAGTGTGTGGACACATACCCAAATAAAAGTCCAGCTAGTTAAGGAAGTAATTGCCCGGAATTCCCATTATAATTCTTAATGACTAACATTTTCTGGGAAATCAGTTTCTTTTATTTCTATCGGAAATAACGCAATTTTTCGTTTGATTTTTTTAAAAAAAGAACTATAAAAAGACAAGTGTGGTAGACCTGCACAAATAAACCCAAAAGTCGTAGTTTCATGTTTGAGGTGGAAAAATGATTTCGCTCTTAGAGTCTTATAATCAATGAATATATTGCCTGTTGCTCAAGTTGTAGAGTTTTGGTTCTGTATTCGGAAGATCCTGGGTGCAAACAGGTATTCCCATGACTGTTCTTAAGTCACACCAGACTAATAACGGGCCGCCTTCCAAAGGTGCCTAAGAGTCTTAAATACATTTGAGGGCCATTTTTGCTGGGTTTTTATTTTCTAAAAACTAATCGCTTTATGGAAAAAGTGAAATTTAACAAAGAATTCTTTTATTATTTCTTGTGTTTGGAATATGAGAATTTATCATTATTTTGCGAAAAGTAATTAGATTAGTAACATTGTAATTAATTAGTATTGTATTAAGTTAATTAGTCTTCACAAAATAGCGTTCTGTTTAGCTCGCGGTGGCTCCATGGTAGACCACTCACCTCTGGTTCTAAGGATAGCCGGTTCGATTCCTGTTCCTGCCATGTGGGCTTTGTGGTGGACAAACACCATGTGCGTGAGTTTTCTAGAGGATACTTCCGTTTCTTCCCACTTTCTTCATTCCACGATTTCACCCATCATGATCCATTCGGTCTGAGCCAAAGTAGCCGTAAGGTTTTAAAAATTAAATTCGAATTAATTTAACTGTTCTCTCATTCCAAAGACAAGAAATTGTAATAGAGCTCTTTCTTACTTTTCACTTTTTCGATAAAGCGATTAGTTTTTTTTCTTCAGAAAATTGAAAAAAAAAATGGAGTTAAGGTATTAAAGCTATTGGCTCCATTTTGATTCTAAGATGCTAAATGACATTGTTGTCGCAAATAATTCAATTCTTAATCTTGTCAATACATTGAAATTAGTTATTTGGAATGTACTTCAAACTGTTAAGTCCTGCCGACTTGGGATAATGTCAATATCAATGTTAAACCACTATTTATTTACCTTGTCTCCAGACTATTTGACCATAAACCCGCCTCTAAGTAGAATACCTTACTCACTTACTTACTCTATGGCTTACGGAACTCGTTCATCACTGAAGTAACAAACTTTTTCCACAGGATTCTATCCTGATTAATATCAAACCGGTTTTCATCACAAGCACCTACTTCTTGAAGATCCCTTCTAGTATTGTCCTCCCAACGACGTCTGTATCTCCCCCAACGGTCTCTTTCCCTTTGGCTTATCAACCACGATGGAATATAATCTTCGTTTTTCCCCCATCCGAGCTACATCGTCTGTTCATCTTAGTCATCGCGATTTCATTATTCTTACAATATCCGGTGAGTCGTAAAGTTCGTGAAGTTCTTCATTATGCAGTCTCCTCCATTCCCCAGTCATCTCGTTCCGTTTCGGCCCGTATATCTTTCTCAAAAGACCTTATTTTCAAACACACGCAATTTATGTTAATTTGGTAGGGTCGTTCCAAATTTCGCAACTTCAAAATATTAGCGGCAGATCTGTATATTTTCAATTTCAACGTTCTTGATATTAGTCCAGAGGTTCGGAGTTTCTACACTGAGTAGACGCGTTGTCCAATGCTAAGCGACTTTTTATTTCTACTTGTTAATTTGCTCCCAAGTATTTAAATTTGTTTACTTTCTCTATTTTCTCATTCTTAATTGTTATGTACCAATGCGTATGCTAAGTAGAATACCAATTATATTAATATCGTCACCACCGTGATCTAGTGGCAACGGTTGTTAACTTCCGATTAGTACTATGGAAGTGGTGAGTAGTAGATGTGAGGAATACTCGAAGAAATAGCCGACGTGTTCTTTTGGTTCTAGTGCTATTATATGACCTTTGGCCGTTTTTGTTAATATTGAATAGCGTTAGTATTAATTTGTAGGAGGTGCCCTGAACTTTTTGTAGAATTCCGACAGATAGGAGCTGAGATAATGAAATTTGTTTTTTTTATCGGTACTCTCATGTGACGGAACACGGAGTCATATATATCGCGTAGAAACTTGTTTCAGATTTGAAAGAATGAAAGTTTTCCTTTTCCGAACCTTCCACCGCGACATCATGTGATAATATAGTGAGTATGTAGGTTGACCCTCCCCTCTGCGCTGGTAAGAATCCCTGAGTTATAGGCCCTGTAGAATTTTATTTCGCGTGAACGGAACTATGTGTTAATATAGTGATGGCATAATTTTAAATCTGATGGGGAAAATGTGTTTCTTTCTTTTAGAGAAATAAATAATATTTAATTTTTATTTATAAAGTATTTGCTAAGTGTTGAAGACGAAGAACCTCGCAACATTCTGTCTTAATGAAGACTGAGCGAGTAGCATGTGTTATTTGATGGTGAAGATTGAAATTTATCTTGTTTGCTTGTTTGGAAAGAAAATCAGAACGCATCATTGATACGACTTGAAATGAAACGTTTGCATTTTATCATCCGGTTTAGAAAACCTTTGAAATCTTACTAGCACAGGGAAGATAATTATATTGAACATTTGCTTCATGAGGTCAGAATGTTCAAATGTTGTTGCAAGATTACTTTGTTGAAATGTTACTGTGTCATATCAGTAAGTGTAAATAAAGATAGTGGGAAACTCCTCAATTTGTTTGAATAAACTTTGTGAAGTTTTTGGTTTATGTAGATGTAATCCGGAAGGAGTTGTTTATCTAAACATGTACTTTAACTGCAAATAATGCGTTGGTTTTTGTTGAAATTCAAACTGGAGGGTAAAGGTGTTGTGTATTATTTGAATAATGATTCTGAACTTTGGTACTGTAACAGATTGAGAAAATGTGACTTCTGATATGTGCGCGTGAATGAAATGTGACTGTCGGAAAATGAGGTGAATAAACCTCTAGCTATTTAAGATGCATCGTTATCTTCAAAGTGAGAGAGTTTGATACTTACTTACTCTCCAATTATTGTGTTTTGTTCTTTGGAAGAAGAAGAAGACAACTTTTATATTGTATTGAATTTAATATACAAGATTGTTTTGGCAAGTAGGTTTTAGTTGTTTAATGTGTTTTACATTTTTTCATTAGTTTGTAGTGGTTCGTGGTGACCTCAGATTTTGGAACATTAATTTAACTCACTTCCGGACGTCATAGAATGTAGAAATTTTGTAGGATGGGTGGCAGAAGGATACGAACCAGCGATCCGGCTACTTAATGAAGTCTGGGACATGATGACGTATTCTTACATTCTTTTCAGTAGTGCATAATGGTTTGTGATGTCCTCAAATCTTGGAACTTAACTAAATTCTGGATCAGTCACGATAGAATATGATTATCTTCCCCCATCCGAGCTACATGACCAGTCCATCTTAGGCGTAATGATTTCATTCTCATGATATCGAGTAAATCAGACAGTGTATGGAATTCTTCATTATGCAGGCTCTTTCATTCTAATAATCTAACATAACTAACTTCTAATAATCTACAAACTACGCCCTGGCTGACTACTTTAACTTACAAACTAGACCATGAAGGAGTACTTCAAATAATTTATAAACTAGGCCCTGGCTGACTAGCTTCTACTAGCTTAGAAACTAGGGCGTAATGGAGTAGTTTTAATAATCTATAAACTATGAATTATTTTAATTTTAGACATGATTGGGTGAACTGAGGGTAAAATCCTCATGCACCAGGGAAAATCTCAGTCACCCCTGATAAATCGAATAGTTTTTGATTTGCATGATTTTCAAAATTAATAATCAAGGTAAAATCCTTACGCACCAGGGAAAGTCCCAGGTGTTCACTAATAAATCGAACAGTGAATCTGGATGGAAAATACTAAGATTTTATTTTCATTCCCATGATTTTCAGAATTAATGATCGGGGATGAAATCCTCAGACACCAGAAAAAAAATCATTGACATTCGTCGGGGCATAGAAACGTGGAGGTAGTGATTTATATTTTAAGGTATTGTATGATGTGAGGTGGGTCCCATGATTTCAGAATTTATAATCGAAGATGAAATCCTCAGGAATCAGGAAAATCATTAATATTTGCTAGGGCACGGGGTTATGGAGGTAGTGATTTATTTAAAGTTAGGGTATGAAGTGGGAAATATTTTTATCATTTTAAGATGAATTATGGATAATAATAATAATAGTTCATACTATAAAATACTTAGTGCTGGTACGTAGAAACTAGACCCTGGTGGACTAACTTCTATCATCCTCTACGTAGCACTCTATTCTAGCCTGAATTTGAGATTTTCAATCATATGAAATATCATAGTGGTGATACCTGGAAACTAACACACAAACAGAGAGAGAGAGAGAGAGAGAGAGAGAGAGAGAAGGGGAGACACACACACAGAGAGACATACACACACACACATACATAATACATACATACACTCATGTATACACTTATCATTGACTTATGGGAGAACCTGATTAAATACGGACTTATGAGGAACCTAATTAAAAACCGGCTTATGGGGAACGTGATTAAACACTGACTTGTGAGGAACCTGATTAAACACAAGTATGTGGTTAACCTAATTAAACAAGGGCATGTGGGGAACTTATTTAAACACCAGAATGTGGGGAACCTGTATAAACATTGGCATGTAGGGAACTGTGTTTGAAACCCTGTATACGGGAAACTTCATGTGTAAAAACAAGCTTCAACACTGAAATACGAACAATATGTGTTTTTTATAAAACATGCTTGAACATTGGCATAGAGGAACTTCGTTTATTTGAAACGAAGCATGTGGATAATTTATGAAATGAAGTACTTTTGTTAAAGAGGGGAACTTCATGTGTGTGATAAAGGATTAACACCCGCATTTGAGTAATTTTCTCCTTCAAATGAAAAGTGCTTAGTCTATTTAAGTCTATAGCTTATGGAATTAGCAACTATGGAGTAGTGAATATTATTGCATTTGTAAAGCTATTTTTCTTCTTCTTCTTCTTCATTGCACGAATTTATCCTGTCTTCATTCTATGGTCATAGTTGCCTAGTAGACATAAAATAAATTGAAAATAAAATTGAATAAGGTGAACTTTACCTTTCCTAATTTCATGAAACATTAAATTTGGTAAAATTTTAACATTACAGCATGGTGTGAAATTGAATCTCTTCGTGATGAACTCAGCCTAATTAGAGGCGAAAATTTTATGATAAATTATTAAGCAAAATTTCCTTCGAGACGCTTGCCCATGCTTTCCTTATAATTTTTATGATATGGTGGTTTGTCATTGTCTTTCATGAGATGAAGATGACAAGCTAAGGAACGCCGTGTAATACTTTTCCTTCTTGAAAAAAGATAGAAAATCAAATTAATCCGATAATACCTTTGGGATATCTAGGGGTTCTCCCATTTTCTTCATTTCACCGATTCTCTAATCATTATCATCATCATCCATCTCACCTGAGCGAATTGTCTTAGCTATAATAAAATTTAACATATGGAGACTGTGTTCACTAAATACGCCAGTAGATAGACGCTAAAAGCACCAACGTTTATGCTAATGATGTTCGTAAGTAGTAGACCAGGACTTAGCTAAAAAGTACTATCACGTCATTTGTGTAGTGTTACAAAAAAAACTGTAAAATTAACAGAGAATGGAGTGCTGCTCTGACCCTTAGCAGGACCTTCTCATTGTTAAATAAATAAACACTTACGAATCAGAGCTGAAATCGGATAAATTTTCGGGACCCCAAGATATGAGATGAGCTGAGCTGAAACGGGTCACCGGGCGAATCGTGTTATTTGAGTAAAATTTGGTTTGTATATCTAGTTTTAAGACATGATCTGACCCGGTACACCATTTAGACACAGTAACATGGAGAAAAAACAGATATTTTAATTTTTCCTTATTTTGAATTTTATTTATAGCCTTTAGGCATTTAAGGCTCATGGTGAAATAGCAGAGAGGAAAAGTTTAAGGAAGGTATGTGTCGGCCAGGCCCTATGTTGAAGACACCATTTGGCATTTCCCCGGTGCGAATTATGAAGACTACTGCCTATGTTGAAGGCACCATCTTGGCATTTCCCCGGTGCGAATGAGGAAGATCACTGTATAAACCTGTCAGGATAATCGAGTACTGGGATCGAACTCAGAACTTTCCCGAATATTAAGAAAACGCTCTTTCACTGCGTTACGGCGGCTTGCTAATTATTTCTTTAGGTTTGAATAATCTTTCTGTAAGGGAATGGCGAATACAGGGTACTTTATCCCAGCACACTAAAAATATAACCTGAAACTGACCAGGTTGCACGTCTAGGCGTGAACCAGATATTGTAACGATAAAATTACTATTGAATCCTAAAATAGTAATTAAGGTCAAACTTTTGTCGATTGCTTTAAATCCAGATTCCTTTGCTCCCTACAGGATTTAAAGACGCTTGGTTTGTACTCATGAAAATTGCATTGAATTGCATGCAAACAAAATGTATTAATTTAGATACCTTCTTCTTCTAACTCCTTAATTGTCTACGGAATGACGTCATGTGTTAAGCAGAACGTCTTTGAAAACTAGATGGACAAAGTAGCGAGCACATTTGTAGACAGCAGCCGTAAAGAGTTATCTGGAACTAGTAATTAAAATGCATTAAAAAGTATAATCGAGATGACCAGCATGTGGATGGTTTCAATATAATAAGTCACCTCTGCACTGATGATAACTACACACGTAACATTGAGCTTCCTAATTAGACAATGGAAAATGTTATTTTATTTTAAATACGTTAACATTTTTCATAAAAGAAGTAGAAATGATGATGATTGCTGTTCTACCCTGATGAAAGTGAACTCATGGTTGTTTGCCATTTTCTTCAATCAGATCAAGATAACAGCCTAACGACAATTATGAATACATAACCTCGCGAGTGCAATTTCGGATCTCTAAAATTTTCAAATGTTTGAATTGCAGGATTTACTCACAGCACTTCGAATTAGAACTTTTGGAATTCAAATACATGAAATTACATAGGAATTTTATCTTTCATTTTTTGACGGTGAATGACTAGTTCACTACAGAAAGTTGTAATGAACTCGTGTTCGTTTCCATATGCAGAGTAAATTAGGAGTGACAGTTGTGAATAATTGGTGAAAAAGTAGGGGTGAAGTTTTAAGAGTTCCTTATTAATATTTATAAGTTTTAAATGTAAACTTAAAGTTTTAAATGTAAATGTTTCACGTTGAGAAAAAGATAAATTTATACATGTAAGAATAACAATTAATTCAGAATATTGAAAATTTGAAAACCTTGACATCCTCTATAGAATTGCTCCACCTAATGATCATTTTGTTTTCGTTCGCAGGATGTGTACGTTAGACGTTAAAACACTGCTAGTGGAAAGCGGATGCTCTGGTTGTTTACAGGAAGACCGCTTTAATAGCTTCTAGCCCGATAGCTCATTTGGTAGAGTGTTAGGCTTTTATCCTAGTTTGTTGTTATCATCGTAAGAAAATTATTTTGAAAAAAGAATAGTTGCTGTCAACACTGAGATTTGTTACACTTTGATATTCGTACAAAGTAGTGTTTAATAAACGATGGAAAGAAATAATGGAACTTTCTCCTAGTAGCTCACATAATTGTGTTTCTCAGAATTTCGTACAATTTTTAGAATATGATTTTGTTCAAGAAGTTGAATTTTCTTATATTTTATTTTATAGTCTAAATAAAAATCTACAGCGTTAAGTCCGTTATGTATGCGAGATTATATTCTTTAGTGAACATTTTTCTGGAGCGAAGAGATGGAAAGTAGCTGTAATGCCTTTCTTAGGATGCCATTCTACTATTTGTCCGATGAAAATTAGGGGAAAAAGCAGAAATCATTTGTGATGATGTCGTCCAGAGTGCTTAACTAATACTGATTGAAAGTCTGCGACATTGTCAAGTGTACCGCGGATGGCAAGAATAAATAACTAGGCTTGTGAATCAGAAAGTCGTATTTCTTTTTAAGTCCATATAAAAACTAAATATATTTTCCGTAAAGAAATGTTAGCACTATTACAAATTATTACCTTTAAAGAAAACAATTTATAGTTTCTAAGAAAGATAACAAACAAAGTAAACAAATTTAAATACTTATGAACATATGTAACAAGTGAAACGATGCAAGGCAAGAAATAAAAAGTTGCTTAACATCAAGCAACGCATGTCTCTACTCAGTTTAGAAACTCTTAACCTCGCAATTAATATTAAGAAAATTGAAATTGAAAAATGTACAGAACATTATTGTCTCGGTAATATTTTACAGTTGCGAAAGTTGGTGTACGACCCTAGGAGGTGAACATAAATTAAGAGTGTTTGAAAATAGGGTCTTGAGAAAAATATACGGTGCCGAAACGGGAGGATGTGACTAAGGAAATGGGGGAAACTGCATAAAAACAAACTTCACGGACTTGAGGACTCACTTGATGCTGTAAGGATAAGGTCTTCGCAACAACTACAACTAAGCTGGACAGGCCATATTAGTGGGATAGAAAGAGAAACGAAGATTAGATTCCATCCTGATTACTAAGCCGGAGTCGGAGGGGAATCACTCTCAATTGACGTCCATTTCAAATCAAATAAATTTTGATCACTTTCTAAATTTAGTGGAACATAATTATGAGAAAATATTATTAGAGATTCTAATAGAATCTGTAGGAAGCCCGGTTTCGAAATTATATCCAGATCAGAAACGAAAACCCATCACAATGTATAGGGTATAAGAAAATTTTATAATCAATACGAAACACTTCCTTTCCGCTATAAAAGAAGAAGATTTAAAGACTGTTAGTTCATTTGTCTTCTGTCGCTAGCTCATGTTTCTTCCCTTCCTTGATCCTGCTACTATCCTGATATCAGCCCCCAGCAGAACTGGGAAAATTATTTTGTAAATAGGTTAATAATACATCGTCAAACTATGTTATCTAGTCAATTTAAGCAAATAGTGTGGTGCTATGGTGCTGTAATACCTAAATTATCTAGTCAGTTAAGTAATATCCGATTCCATTTTGGTATTCATGATATGAATACTTTTAAAATTCCGGAAAATTCTTTGTTAATTCTTGATGATCTTATGACTGAAACTAATGTCAATGTAAGTAATTTATTAAAAAAATCGCTCACCAAAAGAATCTAAGTGGTAATTTTTATAGTTCAGAATTTATTTCCTAAAGAAAAATATGCACGTGACATCTCATTGAACGCGCATTATATCATTTCGTTTAAGAATCCTAGAGATAAGTTGCAAATACAATATTTAGCAAGCCAAGTGATTCCACAATATAGTAAAGAAATCATTCATGTGTTTGAAAATGCTACTGCTGAACCTCATTCATATTTACATTTCGATTTAACTCAGTCAACAACTGATGCTTTACATCTACGTTCAAATATATTTCCAGATGAAACTATGCACATTTATGCATTTGTAAAAGACATTAATAAACCAGTTCAAGTCAGTTACCATCAAGAAATCAAGCATAAAACATCATCTGAATGAGCGCCGTGCAATATTGTATATGTAAGAATAAGAAGCGTAAAGCACTAGTTCAGAAGTCACCTGATGGTGTTATTCCAACTATTGCACAAGTAGCTAAAAATATTTCAAATGTTAACTTTAAACTCTCTCCTCGTCAGAAGCAAAGGTTACGTCGACATAAGAAGACATTACGTGCACTCTCTCTCAAACATACAAGTTTAAAAAAGAAACGTAAACTGTTAATTCAGAAAGGAGGGGCTTTTGTATCTGTATTATTAGGTCCAATTTTAAGTACAGTGGCTGGAAGTTTATTTAATGGTAAAGAATCTTCACAAGTTCAAAAAATTATACTCATACCAGAAAATGAAGGGCGCAAATATATTCCACTATGAAGTCTGTAAAGTCTCATCAAACACGTTTAGGTAACGAAATGGATAAAATTTTTAAAACGAATTGATCTTCCTACGGATGAAAAATAAAAAATGTGTCAACAAGCATTACATCGTTATTTAGAATATACTCTACAATCTCAAAAACCAATTGTCTTACCCGTTTACAATTCTGAATCTTCAAACATGTTACCCATGATTCAAATATTATTAGTTCAGCACCAAAATCAGTTGCTAAAAGGCTCAACTATTATTAAATCTCCTGCAGCCTTCTAATCGTATCAGTTACGATCAGGTTGGTCCAATATCCATACATAATAAAGTAATCCCAGGTTCAAATATTATTGGTGTTATCAATGATGTGATAAGAACTCGAAAGAATCCTAGAAATCCAATTGGTAGTTAAGATTTTAAAGATTTATTACAAGATATTAATATCATATTAGGATTAATTAATTTTCAATTTCGGACAGATTCAGCTAAAATAGTAAAGCAGAAGAATACTCTTAGTGAACTAGTAAAGAAGAAGAAGAATTCTAGTGCAGTATTAAAGAAAAAGAAAAATAGCGTTAGTCAAGGAATGTCAAGAATGTTTTCCTTTATTATTTAAAAATTTTAAAGAATACAATTTTTAAAAATGGTACTTAATAAAATTTATTATGCGTATGCAGATTCAAATTCTTTACGAAATATCTCTAAATTAAAAAAGAAAACACTTCTTTCTCAGAAAAATGTAAGAAAATTGTTAGCTTCACAAGATACATACACTTTACATGCTCCTGCACGTAAACATTTTCCTCGTAAAATATTATGTTAATGCACCAAATGAATTAGTACAAACGGATTTAGAAGATATGCAAAACGTATCAAAGTATAATGATGGATATAAATATATTTTATGTAGCATTGATGCTTTTAGTCGATATGCAATTTGTATTTCTGTTTAAAACAAAATGGGTCCTGTCATGGCAAAAGCAATAAAATCAATATTTAAGAAAAGAAAATTACCTCTACTTCATTGTTAAAGTGATTTAGGAACAGGATTTTGTAATCACCATTTAAAACGTGTTTTTCAAAAATATCAAGTGGATCATTATAGTGTACATTCTGAAATTAAAGCTGCTTTCATCGAACGTTTTATTAGTACATTAAAAGAAAAAATTATAAATATTTTACTGCTGAAAATACTTAGCGTTATATTCATATTTTCCAATATCTTGTAAAACAATATAACCATACGGAACATTCTTTCATTCAATATGCACTTGTAGAAGTAAACGACTCTAATGTTAATGAAATTTGGGGAAGATTATACCAACAAGAAAAGTCTGTTAAGCAAAGATGTAAATTTCAGCTGGGATATTATGTTCGAGTAAGCAAAGATAAACATAAATTAGAAAAAGGATATTACTGAAATGGTCTCGCGAAATATTTTAACTTGACCAGTATACTAAAAGTCCTATTACTTATAAAATTCGTGATTAGAATGGCGATCTTATAACGGTTACGTTTTATCATCAAGAACTACAAAAATTATTTGTAGCAAAACAGAAAACTTATTTAATTAAAAAAGTATTAAAACGTAGAAAAGGTTGGATTTATTTGAAATGGTTAGGTTATCCTTCATCTATGATTAGTTTGGCTCAACAAAAATTTCTTGTCATAATCATGCTGTCCCAGGAACAAGCCGATGAATTTTATGTTACCCTACCATAAAATGTTTGCAATAACATTTTTGAAAATAAAACATGTTCGTTTACTACAAAACTTTGTCAGCCAATTTTCATAGCGGGAAATTGGGTGGTAGGTTTAAGTGGACTTTCAATTTTGGGTAGTTTTTATAATATTCAAAAAGAACAACTTATTATTCAATTAGGGGATAAAAATATAATAGACTAAAATATAAAATTTCCAGTCGGATATTATAAATCAATACATTTTATTTTAGATACTATTCGTACGACTTTACGTAAACAAATGGGAGAAGAACATCAGGAAAAAGAAAAAGAAAATTTATATGTGATTCACGAAAGCAGTACTCTTAATAAAAAATTAAATGATGTAGAAATGATTTGTGTTCAACGGAACATCAATGGCGATTATGTAGTAATAGAAGAAAATCCTATCATAATTCAATATGAGGAAAGTAGAGAAAAAGTTTGTATTTCTCATAAACGAATGTGTAAACGTTAATTACAATGAGTCCTTGTTTGCAAAATATTTTAGGATTCAGTAATAATTCTAAAGTGGACACACACATAGTTCACTTGTACTCAATAAATTTGAAAAAGAAACCAAAGTTTCTAAATGTTCCAGCAACTTTCCACACAAATCTTGATTATCATATTGCTTTAGAAATTAATGTATGTATTGATATTATAAAAGATCAACCTCTTTATGGAAAACTAATTCGAAAAATTGGAATTCAAGGTTATCATTACGGAAAGATCAAATTTTTTCCTATTTGATTGTCCACATTATGTTAAAGTTGAAAAGAAATATTTTGATACTCTTCAAGTAGACTTAAAAGACGTGCACGGGCAAAAGTTTCCATTTCAATTTGGAGCGTCAAGCGTAATCATTTAAAAGAAAATGATTTCTGAAAGTCGTGACGATAGTTTTTATGTTACACTTTCTTTATATGGAAGTATTCAAACTTATTCTAATAATAGTCCAACACATTTTATCAATATACTTAATAATCAAATACATTTAAACGATTCGTGGATGGTAGAATTAAGTGAAATTCATACTCCTTTAAAGTGTGATAACGTTATTAATGGACAAAATATAATATGGTATGATGATTTTAAACAAAATAACTCAAGGATATTATTCCACCGTTCAACAATTGATAGATGAATAAAATAAAATAAATTCAAGTATAAAATTTAAATACTGAAATAAAGTTACTCTAAAAGTTGATCACAGTATAAAATCTTTGCATTTATCACCGATATTAGCATTACAGATAGTTTTTGAACCTGATAGTAATATATTAAAGGATAGTCGTATTAGTAAGCAACGATTTTAGACATTGGGTATCCCCATCAAGTATTTGCTGATACGGATATTATTCAACCTCAGTTGTAGGTGATACAAAATACCTCTTTTACGAACTGTAGGTATAAGCGATAATCGTCATGGAAAAGTACAAAAAATAACTATTGAGAATGTACATTATTTTCTATTAGGAAAACCTTCGTTTGACACTAGAAATACTACTAATGGACCATGCAGGTCAAAATTTAAGATTCGCATCCGGGACATTGACCGTAACACTTCACTTTAAGAGCTCATCAAAATGCAAACTTATACAGTTATGCATAGAGGTAGAGGTATACCTTACTTTACAGGACCTGTTTATCAACGGGAACATAAGATTGGGAGTTTGTTTCGTGGACTGTTTCGATTTGCTATGCCATTTATTTAACAAGGAAAAAAAGCATTAGGACAAGCTTTACAAACACAAATTCAAATTGTAGGAGTTCCAGTTGCTGGGGATATGCTTGAAATCGTCCTATTAAAGAATCTTTGAAAGCACAAGTTCGCGAAGCAGGATCATCTTAAGACCCAAAGCTGAAATTAAAGTCAATAAGTTGCTTAGTGGTAGCGGGAAGAGAAGGGCACGTAAACGTAAGGCTCACGTACATATTGGACCACCAACTTTAGAAAGACGACGAGTATCTAAATAAGTTTAATTTTTAATTAAATGTGTCGTTTCTTACGCCTAAACGTAATGCCTGCTGTATGAATGAATTCGACATAGTTTTTGTCCCTATGTCGCAAACTACAATAGAATTACCTCGTATGGCGGATTGTCGTCCAATTTATTCACTTTCTTCTGAAGTACCTATAGAATTTCTTGTACCTGGAGATACTGCAGAATATATTCTTCCTGCACATATTTATCTTTATGTCAAGTGTAAAATATTAAGAGGAAATGGAGATAATTAACAACTAGTGCAGCAGGGTCGCCAGCCGTTGTGGCAGATGATGTAGCACCGGTGAATAATTTCTTCTTACATGCACTTCTTAGTCAAGTGGACGTCTCTTTAAATGACAAAATAATTTCTTCTTCGAATTCAACATACCACTTCAGAGCATATTATGAAACTTTATTTTATTAGTCTGAAGATGCAAGCAAAACTCATTTAACCACGGATTATGGTGTAAGGAAACTGCAGGGCGTTTTAATAGTCTCAATGAAAATAATGCTGGTTATTATATACGAAAATCTCTTGTTGCTGGTAACGCATACATTAATATCTATGGATGACTCTATACAGATATTTCTGGATCAGATCGTACTTCCAAATAAAATCAATCTTCGTATAAAATTAAGTAGTAGTAAAGATGCATTCTGCTTAATGACAGCTGAAAATTCTACATGTTATTCTATATGTTCGCCGAAATAATATTTCTGCTGATTTAGTTTTACAATTAAACAGTTTTATGAGTCATGATACTGCAAAATTACCACCGACTAGAGTTGAAACAAGAATATTCCTGCAAATATTGATTCATATAATCTTGATAATATATTTCTTGGAAATGTACCGAAGGGTCTCATTATAGATTTCATTTCTAACACTACATTCAGAGGAAAATATCATGAAAATCCCTTCCACTTTCAAACTTTTATTATTAGCAGGTTGCAAGTACAAGTTGGTTCTCAATTTTATCCTCCCGCAGCACTTCTTACCCCAGGTTATGCAAATCAGCTATACGTTCGAAGTTATCATCCCTGTTCTCTGGAACTGGTATATTTAATGAAAAAGTAAGTCATACGATCACATATTCTGATTACCTCCATGGATATACTCTTTATGTTTTTATTATTTCTCCTACTGACACTTTAGATGATTCTACCTGAGATGTTATTAAAGATTCTCCTGTTAATCTCAAAATAGGGTTCAGTCAAGCACCGTCACATTCTATTTCATGTATTGTTTACTCTCAATTTGATTCGCTTATTCAGATTAATAAAGATTGAAATTATTACACAGATCATACCATGTGAAATTTAGTTAACCCTTTAATTCATTTGTAACCATTTGGATACATAGTTCTCGTAGACTTCTATCACTTTAGCGAAACGTCTAATTGACGTTATTGCACATAGTGTCTATTTGGACACACTTCCTGCGGATGTTTGAGGAGTGCTGCTACCAGGTGTCGCCTTTCCGAAGTGTAGCCATCATAAGAAACACGTTATAGCTACAAGGAACCGCAGTAAGTGGTGTTTCAGGTAAGTCAATTACGATGTAATTTTCGATCATTTTCATTGAAAGCTGTGATAGTTCTTGTTATTCTTGTTTAGAAAGAAAATAAAAGTAATGTTAACATTAAATGAACAATGTTTTGGTTCGATGTCACTTCATAAAAGCACTTTTAAATCCATTGTAACCATATGGTTACATGGTGGGGTTACATATGGGACAAGTGTCACCATATGGTTACAATGCGAAAGACAAAGAAAATGTAAACATGATTCACAGAACTGAAAGATATAAAATGTATTTATTTTTACTAATTGTTGAGAGCTCACTACGTATTGTTGTGGCACTTGTGTACTTACCTAATTATTAGTAATTCAGAGGGATATATTATTACTTATTTATAGCCGATTACTTGTAGTTTTCTAATAGTATTATTTTATTTATGTTTTATTAGTAATTATGTTCAATCTTGTACTGCATATATTTTTAGAAAATTTTATGTTCCTTACAGAAACAATGTTGAAGATCACGTACTACGTTGGAGCAGAGAAGAAAAGAAAAGTCTGTACTGTAGTCCTGGTTGATGCGGCTCTTTCTGATATATCCAGGAGCTCGGATGACGAAGAAATTGAACATTTGAATGATCCTGACTATTGTCCGAGGGATAATGTCCCGGATGGCATTGAGCTTGTAAGTCTTTGTTTATGACCATTTTTACAAGATAAGAATTTTTTTTTTTCGATTGGGGTTAACGTTCATCAGTAGTCATCTCATGCTTATGCACAAGGATATGAGGAAGGTATCGGTCACTGCCTTATTAGGTACCATTTTTGCTTTCGCGTGGTGAGACCGAAGATCAGATGAAGTCTCAATCACAATGGCCAGCCACTGGATTCCAGCCGAGGATATCCCAAATGTAAAGCAAGCTCTCTAACAGAGAGCCACGGCTGCTATCTAGATAGAAAATTGTTAAATTATTTTAGGCTACAGCGAAGGAAAGATTTTTTTTATTATTTAGAAGTGAAAAAATTGCTAATTTATCTGTTCGTACTGTCTGAATCTCTTCCTGTAACTACATTTAGGGATGAAAATTTATTTATTTGAGAAAGTATTGAATAAATATTATGAGATTCATTTGGTTCATCAAATGGAAATAAAGAATTTTCAATATAAGTAGGAAGTGCTAATACTAAGATTATCAACAATTTATCTTATACTTGCTTCATACACCGACATTGTGTGAAAAATGTACAAAAACTTTGACGTTGACGTGACCGCTATATTTGCAAGAAATATACAAAAAGTGTTTTAGTATTTTCACCGGAATAGAATTTAGGGATGACTAATGTTCGAAAATGGAGAAAAACTTTACACTATTATCTAAATTTAATAGGCAAAATGTGTTTGTCACACAAAGTAAAACCTAGATTCTGATCCCTCATACTTTCATTACGATTTCTTGATTCTCTCCTCAAATAATTTTGGAACTGAACTTGGAAGTACAAAAAATATTTTAGATTGTGAAATGATCACCTCTTCTTTTTTCTAACATATCAAAATCGAACTACTTGTACCTCCTTTGCAACTATACTTATATAAAACAAGCGCTGGATGAGATATATTATAAATTTGACGCACACATTCAGATTATATGAATTCAACAATTCCACTTCTACTTCTAATGGTGTTGTTCATTTTTCACAGGTATCAGATGCTGAGTGTGATGAAGGTGAAACAAGTGGAGACATTGACAAACAAACTGAAGATGATTCAGAGAAGACAGATAAGCAAATGTCTCCTCAAAAGAAGAAGACTAAACGACAATATAAATGGAAGAAGAAAGATATTCCACATAAGGACATAACAGACAATAGTTTTACAGTGTCAACGGGAGTGAAATCGTACATAAAATATTTTAAGATGTTTTTCTCGGATGAAATTTTGAAGTACATAGTAGATCAAACTAACTTGTATTCTGTACAAGAAACAGGTTCCTCCATAAATACTAACTTAAATGAAATGAAGGACTTCATATCAGTAATGCTGTATATGGGAGTTGATGTTCAACCTTGCTATCGTGATTACTGGGCTCAAGATACTAGAGTGTCGAGCGTGGCTGACGTCATGCCTTTGAACAAGTTTTCAAAGCTGCGCCGTTACATTCATTTTAATGATAATTCTGCCTTGCAAAACAGTACTGATCGTTTATTCAAAGTGCGTCCCCTTCTTGCTAAAATATCGGAAGCTTGCAGCTTAATTGAGCCGGAAAACAAATGCTCAATTGATAAGACTATGGTACCCTACAAAGGAACAAGAGCAGGCAATTTACGCCAGTATATTGGTTCAAAACCTCATAAGTGGGGATTCAAGTTTTTTGTAAGGGCAGGTGTTAGTGGAATAGTGTATGATTTTATTCCTTATATGGGAAAAAGTACTTTCAACTTTTCAGATCTTACAGACGATCAAAAAATCTTTGGTCTTGGTGGGAATGTTGTACATTCTTTTGTGAAGAAGATGGCAATTCAGAATTCTTTTTCAGTGTATTTCGACAATTTTTTCTCCAGTGTGGAATTGATGGAACATCTAAAAACTAAAATGAATATCGTATCATTGGGCACATTCCGCTCTAACAGATTGTCAGGGTGTCCTCTGTTAAATGATAAGGAGCTCACCAAGAAAGGCAGAGGTTCATTTGACTATCGTAGTAATGAAGAGGATGTAATTTTAGTCAAATGGAAGGATAATAAGTATGTCACATTAGGAGGCACTTCCTGTGGAATTGAACCAATGAGTTAAGTTAAAAGGTACGATAGTCATGAGAAGAAGCAGGTTTACGTTCCTTGCCCTAGTATAGTTAAGGAATATAATAAGCATATGGGTGGGGTTGATTTGTCAAACATGCTTGTCGAGCTTTATAGGTGGAAAATAAAATAAGAATCGGGCAAATATCTTGCTTTCGGAATATAAATTCTTTCCTAAAATTGGTAAATTAATAATAATAATAAATTTATTTATGTTGTCATTTCCACTATTTTTAAGGTTCAGAAAGTGAAGTCTTTTAGAAACAATTGTGTTCAATAAAGGTAAGTGAAGTCCCTCAACAAGTCACAATTGAGGCTTTTATTTTACGTTTTATAAAATGTGCTATTTATATTTTAGGCGAGGGATGTAAGTCATGTCCTGCTTCCGGTCGTCCTGACTCAGGTTTTCCACGATCTTCCTTAATTTCACAAACTAATACTGGAGTGTTTCAGAGAATGCAGGATGTGTTCTCCCTGGCCTCTACCTTCCTAACAAGGAGACCTTCAACAAGATAATATCGGAACCTACCCTGAAATTTTGCTAGCAGAAACTACCTCCTATAAAGAGGTCATATACAAAAAAATAACTGCTCATATAAACTGCAAGCTACCAAGAGAGGCACTGGAATATTGGTCGAAGTTTACAAAAAGTATGTTTTTTTATGATTCAACCAAAAGAAGTCACTTCGGTTTTACTTTTGTCCTGGAATGAAACACTGCTAGGTTGTAGCGTTATCTCCCACACCGTAGCACTCCTCACCAGAGAATCTGGACCCCCTGAGATGTAGATTTTCTTTTGTAACATCCATATAATTTTGCCTATTTTCCAAAAAGAAAATGAATTTCGGGAAGTCCAGATTCCCTGAATACGTGCCTGGCGAAGAGTGCTACGGTGTGCGAGACGACGCTACAGCTTGGCAGTTTTCCATTCCAGGATGAAAGCGAAGCAGAAGTAACTTCTGTTGATTAAATCGTAAAAAGAAAACCCCTTTCGTAAACTTCTACCAATTTATCTCAGCACCTTTCAGTTAATATGGGCAGGTAATTTTTAGCATTTTACCGCTCTAAAGGACGTAGATTCTCCTAGCAAAATTTCAGGGCAGGTTTTGATACGATCTTATTGACGGTCTCCTTCTAAGGAACTTTCGTCCCCCCCTAACTTGGAACGGGCTTAGATTATAGCCAGAAATTCCTTCATATTTGC
Source organism: Lepisma saccharinum (assembly GCA_022664845.1). Classification (NCBI taxonomy): domain Eukaryota; kingdom Metazoa; phylum Arthropoda; class Insecta; order Zygentoma; family Lepismatidae; genus Lepisma; species Lepisma saccharinum. The sequence continues at coordinate 14,434 of JAGDQP010004104.1, read as the reverse complement.
GTCTGTCAGGTTTCAACCCCCCAAACATCAGGAAACATCCTAAGAGCGACATTTCATATACCCACTAGACTGTTAAAAATTGTGGCAAAAATTCTTGATATATCTGCTAATGTTTCTGAGATATGTCAATATTTACAGTTATCGCCAGAAATGCTGGAAAACCACCGTAAATTTTGTTTTACGCAATTGGAAGTTCTATGTTTTCAGTTCCAGTGGGGTTTTCTCACATGCGCTCAAAGAGGAAATAGTTTCTTATAGTAACTATATATACAATGCTAATCAAGTATTTGCTGCCTCCATCTTGTTCGCTTAATTTATGGGAAATTAGAACTATTCTCTATTATAATCTAGGAATTTGGGGGAAATTCTACCTAACCAGTTAGAAGAAAGTTGAGATTGGGAAAATATTAAAAGTTCTCATAAATCCACCGTGTGCTGCCTCCAGCCGCCATGTTGGAAAATAGGGGCCAATTTTTTTTCGGGGGGGGGGGGGGGGAATTACTCCAGAACCGTTACAGTTGCCAAAAGATACAAAGAGACAAGTATTCTTCATAAGAAAACAAACATTTTATGTATAAATCATTTTCCTGTATGATGAAAAATAAAGTTTCACAACAAAAAAGATCTATAATTCTGGATTTCATTGAGTAATTATAAAAGAGTTGTTCTCATAGTAGGATTATTAAGTCCTCGGAATTGTCAACTCAAGTTACGGTAAAGACAATCACTGTATAATGCGCACTCGCCGTGAACGGCGCATGGGGGATGTGGAGGAAGCGTTCAACATATAATCGAATAAGAGCATGAAGTAAGGTGCCATTGTCAGTCTTACTCTCAACCAACTTTACATCCCAAGGTGCCCAGGAATATTAAGGACACTCTGGTACTAAGTTTAATAGAAGCCTGAGTGTGCCTTCTAGCCGGGAATTGAATCTGTGCAGCCAGATTTGTAGTCAGACGCGCTGCCGCCTAAGCCATGGGGACATTCTGTTTCAAGAGATTGAGTTCTCATAATTTGTTCTCTGGTACTGTCCACACGTCACTGAGCACAGCAAACCGGAGTGAACATACTTGCATATTTTGACATATTCTAACTTGCAGTTGCACGAAATGTAGTTTAGAAATTCTAATAGAGTTGCTTCCTTGGTAGTAGGGCTAGCTAGTTCTGAGTAATTCCTTTCTCATGGACTAACCCATACAGCTCAGTTCCAAGTACAAGACAACCGAAAAATTCTTGCCGTTTTTGATAGGAACAGAAAATTCCACTTACCGTTAGAACTTAAAGTAATCCCCATCGGCATCCAGCAACTTTTGCCAACGTTCCTGCAGATGCGAAATGCCCTGGCGGTAAAACTGGGGCCCTTGGAGGCAAAGAATGTCTTGAGTGCCTGCCGCATGTCTGCCTCATTGGAGAAGGATTTTCCGCGAAGGTAGTTGTCCACTCCAGGGAATAGAAGAAATAATAATCTGTTGGTGAATGATCCGAAAAGTATGGTGCATGACCCAGTATCTCCCAGACAAGTCACTGTATTGTATCCATGTTCACCAGGGCCACTTGTGGCCTAGCATTGTTGGCAAGGAACAGTACACCCTTGCGATTTACCAATGTTGGCTCCTTCTGTTGCAGTACCTGCTACACACGTTCCAATTGCTGCGAGTACAGGTCCGCAATAATGGTTTGGTCTGGTGATAGCATCTCGTAGGGTGCCTAGTCCACCAGATACAAAACATGATCTTGCGTGAGTGTAGAGGTGTCTTGTGGTGTGAAGCACGGGGTACGCGGTGACAAGTAATGTCTAGCATACTTGGGAGTGATATACAGGACCAATTTTTCTTCACTGGTGGGCACTTGATCAAATGTGATGTGTTGCGGTGCTGAGAAAGCAACAACAAACAGACTGTCACTTGTTGGTCCTTGTTGGCTTCCGACAGTGTGTGGTGTACCCACTTCTTGTACGCCTTCCTTATGCGGTACAGGTGAAGTCTGATTGTTATAGAAGTATTCGGCAAGCTTACCACACGTTTTACTTCTGTCCTGTTCTATGGCACCTTCAGGGTCTCGTCATCCAGGGCCTGTGACCGTCCGCTGCAGGGTTCATCACACAGAGAAAAATCTCCCGACCTGAACTTCTGGAACCAATTCTTGTGGTGCGTTCATTCACAGCATTACCCCCAAGGGGTTGATATATTCGGTTGCGGTCACTGCTACCTTAAAGTCATAAAGCAGACAATCCCAAACGACCTGCTTCGACAACTCCATTTGTCTTCGCCACTACTCGAGCTATGACTGTTGTGAGTGTGCGAAATATTTGGCTTCATTACTTATAGCTGTCAAAGTTAGTTTTACAAAAATATGTAGTATACTGCCTTGCACAATGTGATGTGTATACAGTATGCTTAGTATATTTTGACCTTTGTCGATTCTCTTTTAAGATCACAAGAAATAATTTCTAGAAAGCTACCTCGCTGTTGACTTGAATTTAAGCCGATTCATCATGTTCTCATTGCGCAATACCTTGTGCTTATGTCAACCACAGCACATCCGCTTTTTCGTGATATATTCTCTATTTCTGTTAACTTCCTCACCGTGGGTGACACTAATCTGTGACGCAACAGAATTTCATACTTCTGCTTTCTGCAGTTGCTTGTAGGATACCCACCACACCATGCAGTTCTTATGTGATGCACTGCCTTCTTCTTCTTTATTTACTAAAACTGTTTCCTCTAGCAACAACGCTTAAGCTGTCTATAGTTCTCATACGAAAAGTTCCAATCATCTTGCATGCGAAACAATAGACCGAATCAGTGTCTGCTCTGTATTTCAGGGAGGGGAAGGAGTACATATCATGAATTCAAACTCAGAAGCGTGTGGTAGTATTTCTCATACGCATGGAGACAGAAACTATCAATACGATAACTTCTACTGAAATTACTGAGGAATTGTGAAAATCATCATCAAAGGAACTGAGAAGTTTCTTAAATCTCTTAGCAGGTTGTTTTCTTCTTCTCTTTTTTCATTCATAAGATACTCTGCAGTTAAATGAGGAACAAGCAAGCAAAAGTATACAAGTCCATTTTTAAACAAAAGAAAGTTTCGTTCTTTTTAAGGCCTTAATGGAGAGTTGAAGTGAATTTTTTCAAAATAACTTTATGACGGATGTATATACTACGATGGGATAAGTTCATCTATTACAAAATTACTTCGTATTAATTGATGCAGCTCTTCATTTAGGTCTAAAAGCGAACCAAACTTTTTTATCTAAAAATGGACTTGTGTGTTTTTTTTTCTTGTTTGCTCCTCTGTTCAGCTATTCAAACACTTTCAGTATGTTATTACGATGATATCGGGATCGCTGTGGCTCACGCGGTAGCGTGTCTCATTACGAATCGGGCGGCCCGGGTTCAAATCCCATGCCTAGTGCTCTAGGGTGCACTCAGCGTCCTATCAAATTGAGTACCAGAGTGTTCTTGGGACTGACCACCCCATCTCACTTTGTATCGTAGGTCGAGAATATGTGGAGTCTACCTCTACATCTCTCATGCGCTGCTCACGGCGCGTGCGTATCACACAGGGGTTAGATTTATTACGATATAGGTTTATATTATTGTACTAAATATTAGTATTCCACAAAAGTAATAATTACAATTACAATTAATATTTTCTGATCATGCGCAAATACGATTGTTCTATAATTAATGTCTAATTGTTATTATTATTATTATTACATATTACATGTGTTTAGTTCATTACTTGCTTATTACGATCTTAATTCAGTGTACCTATTTTTATTTTATTTTTTTTTTCTTTACAGCAGTCACAGCAATTATAAAGATAAACTGAGAATATAACGTAGGATTGATAAAAATCGTTTTCTTAATTTCTTTCTTTGTGAATCCTAGTTGTGAAGATCCACACGTTGTCATAATTATATCGACAATCTAAACATCTACAATGAAATTAATGCTCTTCAGTATTATGTTCCGTTGGCTAAAGAAGGAATTAATTTAAATGCATTAAAAATACTGGGACCATGTAGAGTAATAGCTGCCTGGGCCCTCACCCCTCCAGTCCAACTCTGGCTAAGGTACTAGCTAGTAATAAAGACAGACGGTTAAAGTGAAATGAGAAGATGAGAAATAATAAAACTATCAACATTATTTTTAAAAAGTATTATTACATAACCCTCCACCTGCTACATTCCCAGTTACACCTCACAAACCCTTCCAGTTTCGAAATCTTAGCAAAATCGGTGCGCCAAGAAATTGCGCGTGTCAAGCGACAGCATAAAACGAAGGATTAAAAGCTTTCGTAGACCCAATAAACAGGAGCATAAACCACGTCGTGCTAGAACAGTAGAGTAAGTGTTCATGGCAGAGCAAAGTGTGCGTGTTTAGATTTCGGAGATATATTTTTTTGCAGCATTTATTATAAATTCATAGACTGTAACAACCGATAAAAATCGAGAAAATGGCTGGCTCGTAGGCGTTTGGAAAGATTTTTCTGAAACTTTCTTTAGTCTAGTTTATGTCTTAAAACTCTACATATTGCAGAACACGTATTTGTATGTTTAAATCCCGAATAATGTCTGTTTGCCTGCAATCTATGCTCTTCTCTTTCTCTGACTGTTTTTCTCCATCTCTCTCTCTCTCTCTCTCTCTGTTTGTGTGTGTGTGTGTGTTTGTTTGTTTGTTTCTACCTCCATTTGTAGTGTCGTATTAAGGAATGGTTCTCGAGGGTTCAGTCCCCTGAAATATTATTTATGTGTAAAATTAGTAATATTATGCGAGGCGCACTTATGTATATGTATCCGGCATATTATGCACATTTTGTACCTAGGCGCCGACCTTGGATTCCCTTCCACCACAAACAAATCTGAATCTCTTCGATAGAAACTGCTAGATATTCCATGTATCTTCAAGATTTTTTGAAAGGAATAATCAATTAGCTCTCTCAAATTAGTCAGTTCGGGGCAGATTTCCTCGGTTCGAACCTATATGGCCTCGTGTCCTGTGGTGTCACATTCACTCGAGCCACAGGCCGGGTTGAGTTGAGCCTCAACCCAGCCCCTTGAGACCGGCATATCCTTTGTTTCAATTGGTTTGATGTTAATTTAATTTATTTGCAATTGGCTGAATATGCTGCTTTAGTCTAAGCCTGTTACATGTCTGAGAGAAGTCGTCCTTCGACCATCACTCTTCTGGGGTAAAGAAGAAGAAAGTAACGGCCAGAATTTTAGTTTAGGTAGCATTCTGTTATTCACGTTATGAAATTGAGGAAAGCTTTGGAAAGCCTCAGGTGTGTTGGCTGACAGCACGTCTTCCCAAACCAAAGCAACTGCAGTGGGCGGGAAAAGTTATTTACTACGGGAACCATTGAAGACTCGCCTCGCTCAGGAAGATCAATAAATAAAAGGAGACAACATTAGAAAAAATAATAACTAACTCTCAAACCCTCTACAACATTGACGAAAAATGGTCCAATCAAGTGCGTGCTACTGAGACTAATCTAAAACAAACAAGTGTTCGGGTTTTAACTTAATACTATTTTTTTTACTAGAAGTTTTAATATCTTTTACTTCAAAATACAAACTGAACCGCCGTAGCTCAGTGGTAGAGCGTTGGCGTAACATTTGGAGGTTCTCGGTTCGATCCCAGCCGCCGACCACCCTGACTGAGGTTTTTTCAGGTTTTTTCCTCAGTCATACCAGGCAAATGCCAGGATGGTATCTTCAGCACATGCCCTGACCGACACCTTCCCGGATCCTTTCCCCTCCTCTATCCCGGCCTGAACCATAGATGCCTAAAGGCTATAAATAAAGTTCAAGTTCAAAATACAACCATAAAGTAAGAAAATAATTTTGCTTTCTTACTTCATTATACAATTTGATTATAACAACTTCGGTATACTAAATATTATGGGGCTGGCTAAGTATTCTATCAGCTACATAAATCCACACAGTTAAGCTATTTTACACTAAACTTTGCGAGCCCGCCATACTGGCTCAAAAAGGCATTAAACCAAATCTGGTCCCAAACGTTTAATCCCTGAATTATCTTGATTCCGGATTACTATTTATCTAAAGGGCATTGTATAGTTCTGCAAGTTCATAAGTGCTCGCCGACGCCTTTGAACCCCAACTGGGAGCATGTAGCCCATACAGCAAACTCAGAAAATTTAACACAATCTTACTTTGCTGCTTGATGTAAAGTCAATGCTTGGATTCAAATGAGCCGTCTTGCATTCATGAATATGCATGCAACAGAAAAGATAAATACAGGATGGGGCATAAATATCTCACAATTTTTAAACATCTATCCTGAAAAAACAAAACAAAGTAACAGCAAAATAAAACACACGTACTTATTAAGGAAAGAATGCAATTTACTGATAAGCAATCAAGTTTTCAGTACACCATCATTATCACTACAATTTCAGTAGCAAAATCACTTAATATAACACTTTTGGGTTGTTTCTCCGCAGTATTTTACAAATGTTCAACATCAGTTATGAGCACCAAAGTCTCAGAGCTTTAAGATGGCAACCACCATTTTTTGAATAGTCTCGCTGTATTAGAGTGAAGTTGTGGCTTGCCCTGCGTATCACTCCTTTCAGGAATTAGCAGCAAGCTCTTAGGTGGTGACCTGCTTCAACTCCGGTAGTGTTCGAGGTTTGCGGCGGAAGACTTTTCCCTTTAAGTAAAATAGTCACACACTGACAGATCTGCAGAACGAGCAGACCATGGAACATTCCCTCCCTTACTGAAATTTCACGGTCATTTATTTTGCGATCTTTCCAAGTTTCCAAAACTTGTAAATACTGTACAAAAACTGCAAAAAGGGATATATTGGGTGGTTTTGCCACTGAGAATTGTAGTGAAAATGACGGTGTACTGAAAATCTGATTACTTGTCAGTAAATCTTCTCTTAATCAGCAGGTATGTGTTTCATTTTCCTATTGCTTAGTTTTTCAGGATAGATGTTTTAAAATCGTGAGATATTTAATGCTCCACCACCCCGTATAAACGCGATTCAACGTTATCAAAAATATCCTTTCTTCCTAAGCAACCCGTACCGCAGCAAAGCTGGTTTGGTTGCCTATGAGAAAGGGGTTCCTCCTTTATTTTCCTAACTAGATTTAAAACTATTACAATGGTTTAGAGCAGGGGTCTTCAAATGGCGAACTCCGGTCCGGATTGGTACGCCGAAGTCATTTTTCTTGGACCTCCAAGTTTTGCTACGATATAAGAGTAAAATGAAGGGAAAATAATGATGTTAAAAACAATATGTTCAGCAGAAACTACTAAATAAAGCGCACATATTCCAAGGAAGAACGCAGTATAAATATTTATTTCTATGTGAACGTATTAGAACCTCCACACGGTTCACTAGTTGTAATGAAAAAATTAGACAGAAAATCATAGAGGTGCGATGTGAATTCCTACTAATATACACAGTGTTTACTTCCTTATATTTTTTGAAAATTATTCAATACAATTGAAAAGTTTGATGGAATAACGGCGTAACCCTGAAAGAAGCATTTTGACAAAAATTGCTTGTATTTCCAGACTCTGCACTACTTAACTCTCTCTTATTTATCACACAGTTTTACTTTTGCTTTTGCAGGGAAACGGACAGCTATTGTAGTAAAATAAACAGTATTAACAACTGCTAATTGATAATATGTTTTGGCTGGTGTTGCACCTGATTTAAACAGCTGCCCTGACCAATATTGAGTTGAAATTTTGACAGAGTGTTATTCAAGCATAGTAGTCACCATTTATGCATTTGATGGGACAAGGACGTAACCTTTCTGATACCCTCATTTCATCAAACTCTTCAATGAAGACCTGTGTTGCAAAACATCCCAAGTTCACTGGAGTATTTTTTTTTCAGGAGGAACAAAAGAACAATCCAAGGACTTGGGATGTTATTCTATTCAGCTGAAATTATTTAGTAATGAAAAAGGGTTTTGGAGTTGGATTTAGGATGTAATATTATGCAAGTGGATAGTCCTTGGAACATAGATGTCGACGAACAGAAAAAATGAAAATAAGAAAAAAGCGGACTTGGGATGTTTTGCAATTCAGGTCTTCAGTTATGGAGTAACCAATAACAGAATTATATTATTATCCTGTCTTACTCAACTAACTATATGGACCCCAAAGGCCTGTTTATTGTGATATTACCATCAAGTTAAATCCTGAGGAAAAACGATTGAAGACCCATGATCTAGGAGAAGAGAGGAAGACGATACAAGTGGATAGTTTGACATTTTTTGTCTTAAAAATGTAAACATTCCGCACTCCTTGTTGTAGACTAAGGGAAGAAGAAGTAAGTGTGGATTCAATCCACTATTCATTGACAATTCCAAGCCAAAAGTACGATGGTTATTCTTTTATACAGAAATTCTTACTCCCTACAGTAGTTGAATGGATAAGTGAAGAAATAACAAAATTTAAGTTAAGCCTTATTAATGAATGTGTTTTGCATTGGAAGCTGTATTGTCATTGGAGGCAGAGTAACACAGGTTTATAGTGTGTAATAATTATGTAGTTTTCACACTATGCATATTCTAGATTCTAGATGGTAAAACTGGGACAAGATAATATAAATTAAGGTAGAACAAGTCGGTACTTGTAAATAAATAGGTTATTTAGTTCTCTCCCTACCCATCAGAACTACGCCATTGTTTTTCGTATTGGCCTTGAATGTTTAGTATTCGTATAGCAACTATCAATATTAGTTTGTTTCAAGTATGGATTAGTTAATGAAGTTAAGCTTCTGTTAAGTTGCAGATTAAGTTTCTGTATTACATATTAGCAGGAATAATTGAGATGATGATGTAACCTCTTTAGAAATATTTCAAAGAAGAATTAGCAAGTCAGACTTAGCGTAGTGACGCTTATTTTATCTTTAAAACATCAAAAAAGTGTTCTTAATATATAAGTAGCCTTTTATTTTAGCATGTGATCTTATGTATTGTAAAATTTTGGCCTACCTTTGGTGTTCCTTTGACATGTTTTAAGACTTTCATAGCGCATCTCTGTTAATATCATAAATAAAATGCTTTCGTAATTTTTGTTTTGTTCTTGTTTGGATCCTCCTCTTGATAATATAATCGGATGATGTTTTTGCCGTTAATCAACAATTCTTTCAAATGTAAATATACGGCCTACTATATTGAGGCATCAACCAATCAAATTTTTCATTTCCTTAATATCTATCCGCAGTCTTGATTTGACATATCGTACCTATTCCTTCGTTAGCCAAATTCAATTCTTCCTTGTTCTTTGTTACGCGTATTTTATTGTTGTGGCAAATACAATTATTTGCTTCTATCTCTGCTTATATTGACTCATTGTTGTTGGTAATCACATAACTTGTTTCGTTGTCTGTTATCATTAAGTTATTGTTGTACCCATCATGTTTGATGTTTAAATATGTAGCTTCTAAAAGGCTCTTTCACCTGTTACTAAATACAAAACCACTTTTGTTGTTCATACTATTCACAATCAACTCTATTTCAACTAATTTAGAACCATTCTGTTATATATTCTACTTTTGACATGCTGGATTTGTGTTTCTTTAAAGATAATTTTCGGGTTGTTCTATTGAATGCGCAGCTATAGTTGACAGTTCTGTATAACTCTGCTTTAAAACATTAATACGTTATTTTCGTCTGCATTCATTGCATTGTGAAAACCAATACATTTACGTTTTATTTTATACATTCTACATTGAATGTCCTTTGTAGTTCTTAGTATCTGTTTAATTATCGTATTTGGAACCAAAAAGTGCATTGAATACTATTAGCTTTAACTATGCTGTTTGATTCTTTTTGAATACCTTTCGCAAATAGCAGGACTACATAATGTTGATCTTTCTTTTCTTCCAACTGATTCTTTCTTTAAGCTGTGAAAGTAGTCTCCTTCATATTTTTAGTGTTGTGTTCATTTATGAAGTAAAGAATAAGGACCCCCCCCCCCCAAATTTTTTTTTTTTTTATTTCTAACTAGAATATATATTTTGTTTCATTACCCGTTGTTGACCTAAAATTTTATAACTGTAGCAGAAGGGCTACATTTCATAACGATGTATGAAATATTGAACTCTGAGGAAAATCTTTCTCACAAATAAATCAAGATTGAAAAGCGTCCCATCTTACGCCATCCTTTCCCTACCATGATTCAAGAAGACATACTGCAATCCTAATAGATTCATCTCTCATTTAGAGGTCTATGACAGCATGCAATGATTTGAAGCCACTAAAGGACGACTTTCTCAGCTAAAATAATAATTTCTTGTTGAATCTCTGAAATATGATCTTATCTTTCCGTTATTACATACGCATATTTATTTGCCGAATAACATATTTTGTCGAATTCGTTTCAGCTGTCAAAGGCAAAAAAGAAATAACAATGTCTTTGGAGAATCCGGTCTATTTTTATTACATATTTCAGGCACGCAAAGTATCCTGCGACCTATTTCCCTACCTTCTCTGCATCTCTTTCTATTTTAAACGACTTTTTATGTCGCTGGTCGATACAATTCTCAAAGGAAGAAGCTTACCTTCACAATTCTTATCTGTTTATGTATTTTTAAAGAACGAAAAAAAAGAACCTCATGCACTTGTACCTTTTAATACAGGCCTAATTGTGTTCATTATTTCATACGCAGAATCAGGGATTCTGTGAGAATGCTCAGTGTAGGGGGTAATGACAAAACGAGGAGGTGTAAGTAGAGACTTGCAGAGTTTCTATCTATTTTTAACAGTAAAAATTTTATAAAGCTTGGGGAGGGGTGCGCTCGACGATTTAGAAAGTTGACAGTCCCCATTGAGGTTGGAGTCTGGCAGAATCCCTGTATAGAACGTATTCTCGTAGCTTTTACATGTTTTCACGTTAATCTTTAAAATAGTGGTTTTCAACCTGTGGGTCGGTGTTCTTAAAGTCATCTTCTTAGAGAAATTTTGGGTCTGCTTAAAAGACACAATATTATAAAAATCATTAGGAAAATGGGTATTTGTTTTTCTAAATAGACAGATAGAGAGACATTAACTTATTTTACACGTGCCTTGATAAATCCGCAAAAAGTGTCATACAATTTTAGGATGTGTAGTGCATAGGTAACATGAAGCAAACTATGAACTTTGTATGTGAGGTTTGGTAAGTACATACCTGGTAATTTCCTTATGTCGTCAACATGAAACGCGTTTCTTATCCTCCTATTAAAAACAAAAAAATTTCAATTTTTTTTCGTAAGAAGTGCAAGCTAAACACGCAAGTATTACGTTTAACTTAAACACGCATCTTGATTCGCAATTGTTAAGAAAACAAAGAAAGAGGAAGTTGTCTACAATTTCGTTTCAACAACACAAGTTGGAAGATAAAATACCCTTTTGAATTTCAATGGTGCCTAAAGATACTTTTAATCCATACTTGTTCTTTAATGATCTACTTTCTCTTGGTTCAAGATTGCAACACTGACTTGTCGTCCATCAAGTGTCATGGCAGGTTGCATATATTATGCTTGTTTCTCGTGTCATCCGATAATTAAAGAAGAAATTAAGAAACGATAAAAGAAATTCTTCATCAATCTTAATTGTCACTTGTAACATTGTATTACATTTATACGTTTTAATGAATATTTTTAAACAACTGAAACAAGTCGCTAAGTTGTTTTTATATTTCCATTAATTAGTTTTTACGATGCATATATTTACATAACAAGTATATTTTGTGTACAGCCTTAGGCAGCGTGTACGATTTATAATTTTAATTAACTTGACAGGTATTTTATGTTTATCTCGTATGCGTGTTATTATATATATGACCACGAGCTTATTTTAAAGTAATTCGAAGCTAGTTTTACACTTCGCTGTAATATATCCGCCAAGATTTTTTTTTAGTCATTCAAGCTTAGTTTTTATGACAATTCGGAGCTAGAGTGTAAATTAAAATCATGAGGAACGCTTATTTTCCATGGAATTTAATTTCCTGTATGAATTGAGCGATATTCTTATATTTTAAGGTCTCCGAAGTTTGTTCAACGTCCCCGAACAGGTGATGGACAAAGATAATAATAAAATGATTTTAAAATATTTCGTTACAGAAAGTTCGCGATTAAAATCACAAATCGGATTGGGATATTGTGATTACTTTAGTGTAGGGTCAGTACTCTACACTGGTTGACCTGCTGCTACTGATCACTATTGAGAAATATGACAGATAATTGGCCAGCGGATTCTCGAACATGGCGCCGCGCCGGTGCGTCGCTACGGCGCAAAATTATTTGTGTAAGTTTTTAATCAAAATATCAACGTTTGTACACTTCGCATAAAAAAATTTGCTACAGCGAACGCCGTGCAGCTAGGCAACCCACATGGCACCTTCTTTTTCCATAATCGTCCCTGTTTCTCCTTCCCTCGTCTCGCCCATACTAAATTCAGCAAACATCATGAACACATTTTTTTTCAAACTATACATGTATTAGAATGTATAAAATGAAAGAATAAAAGCGAGGCGAAACAATATACGTAAGCTGATGGAGAAACATTTAAACTCGTACAATGAAACATTGAAACCGACGGAGGTCTTTAGGCAGAGGCAGAGAAATAAAGAAGAGAGAGAAACGGGGAGATGATAAAAAGAAGAAGAAGACTGAGTACAGATAAAAATATGGAATTTAAACGTAGCGAAAAACAACCTAACATTATAAAGTAAAGTGCTCACAAATCTAACTGCAAGATAGAAGTGACTTTTGGATTTGATATTTTTTTCAGGGTTATTCGAATAAATAAAGGGCGCTTGAAAATTCATTTAGTCACTTTCAAAATGGAGACCAAACTTGGTAGGCAGATTATTAAATACTCATGATTTCCAGTGGAACTGCAGAGTTATGAGACACATCTAGGATAATGTAAAAAGTGCAACACACATGCTTTGTTTGCGCGTGGTATGGTTGCAACTTCGGTGGGGTCCTTTGAACGTACTGGTTCGGAATACATTGTAATCAGAGATTCCACCAGGATTTTAAGTTTGGGGGGTGTAAAGTCAAAATTGGGAGAATGTAGGTAGCTTTGCAATGTTTCTTTCACATTTTGACCACGAAAAAATGTTAAAGCTGGGGATACTCTCGAGGATTTCGGGCTGACACCACCACAAAGGCCGGGGTCTGTAGCGAAAAAAGAGGGCCTCATATTTACTACTCATATCTTAAAATGTATCTGTTCCGAACATGCCACTCTAGATTCCAAATATTGTAAATATACGCTTTCATAATTACAACACTAACTAGTGTGTATAGCAATTCGCACAGATGGAATGAACACGGGAGAGCTGAAACGGGTCACCGGCTGTCGTGGGATGCTGGTCAGTTTTTGGAGTGTGTTATCAGGTTTAAGATTCGAACGCATTCTGACGCAGTGATTCGATGTAGATCTGATAACCCGGAGGATGAAGGAGAGATTTTAATTATTGCATTGCGTTTGAACAGTGTTTGTTTCAGGGGTGACCAGGATCAGAGATATTACCCCGAGAACATGAAAAATATGACGTCGAAATTACCAGTTAAACAGATTATCCAGACCTGGTCAATCGGGTTACCGGGTTACTTATGTTTAGGTCAGGCAATATCACCGGGTCATTGAAAGTGGCAGGGATTTAGCTGTGGAACACACGAGAGTTTGTGTAAAGTAAGAGAAGAAATACACATCAATTGAGAGAGGGAGAAGATGAAGAAGAGAAAGGAGCAGCGAAGACACGATAACAATACATCAAGAAAGAGAGGAAGAGAGAAAGACCAATAAAAACATATTATCATTATGCTAAACAACACACATACTGTTTACTCGGATTGTGACCAGGGATGCTTCGTAACTCTCCACAACAGAGATGAATCTCGGTTTGAATACTTTAGTGTATGCGAAAAAGAAACTGACTGGTGGGGAATCGAACCCAGGTTTTCAAATTTGAAGTCCAGCACGATAGCGATACTCCACACGTGCCTCTACGCAAAACGTGCTTAGCAAATGCTATAATGTTTCTTTCTAAGAATAATAACATGAATAGGGAATACTTCAGGTCAATGACGTATTCTTAACTGTCCTTGTAACCCCTTGAGACTGGATTTGGACTTTTCCAACCAACATTCGTAAATCGTTTTCCTCTCTTTAGTGACTCAGGTATTTGATTCCACAGTCTGAAGGATTCTCCGTTTTGTATGAGCAGTTATGAGTAGATTCTTCACGACCGCTTTGTAAAAAACTTGGCTTGATCCTACGTTGGTTTGCTATAGTATTTGAAAATCCAGCACTTTTCCTCTACTCCATCTAGCCAACTAAGAATAGAAGCCATGAATTACTAAGTTCATCTTTGGAAATAGCCAACTTCGTCATGTAAGTTGTTTAAACCAAAGTACACGCTAGAATTTCTTT